>JAGWCC010001073.1:0-65098 GCA_022651775.1 Drusus annulatus | reverse complement strand
GTCACCATTTTATGACAACCTTCCTAATGATTACAGGCTAAAATAAGGGTACATTCAAATTTAAGATGTGCTTTTTTATTGCTATTAAATAAAGTGGGCATTTGATTTTTTTATGTGATAAAAACTCAGATTTTTTAAGACAAATTTGTTTCCCTGTAAATATTGTATTATGTGGGATACGAGGTATTGTTTTTTTATGAAATTCTGGTTCATTATTTGCTAATATTAGAGTATTGTTTTTAAGTACAAAATAAATTTAATTACTTTCGATTGGTAGATAATTAAAACAAACAAAAAACAGGTTCCATATTTGGTTGCCGAAATAAAGTGAAAATATTTATATATGAAAAAGTATACTTCCCATTTAAAAAATACAGCCCACACACACACAACCAGTAAAAATATGATTTCTCACCTTACCTTACTCGAGATGACGGCATTAGTTCCCCTATAACCCCAAAAAATTAGAATCACAAAATGATTACTATCGACATTCCTTGAGCAAAAATTAAAATTACTTTTTTAGTAATTTGAATTAATCCCCGTCGTTAGTTGGCACGCCACTGCAAGCCGTGAGAGAGTAAAGTCTACAGTGTTGGGATTCGTTTTTACCGTTTCTGTATGTCACCGGGGAAACAGAAGAAATAAGGCTCTGTGGGCGGAGCCTCCGCGATCATTTTTGAATATTAGAAGTAATTGAACTAATCTTTTCTTATTACTCGCCTTATTCGTCATTCAGAGTCGTGCCTCGGAGCAGACCTCTTTGTGAGCGTAGACTAAGGCACTCCATGAATCACGGACCAAAACCGCATTGATGATCTGTGAGAACTCTTTTCTTTGAATATTAAATGTATTCAGCGGTGCGTTTTTAACAATGTATCATATTATAATATATGCACATATATATATATATATATAAAGCCTTTGTCTAAAATATAGACGAAATATTACTAACCACAACTCTCCAAGCCTTTTAATAATTTTAAAAAGAGATTTTGTTTGATCCGTTTTAATATGTTAGTTTTTCGGTACTTTTTTTACATCGCTATAGCTATTACGGGTTAATTATTTCCGCTGTGTGAGCGGTGGGACTCGCGATACTCCGCACTTTGGAGTAAAAATATACATGGAGAGAGAGCCAAATATTTTTACACAACCGGCAAAAGCGGCACGTTCCAGAGTAATAGATACTCCAAGTATCACCGTGGTGAAAAACCACCATTCAGAATCGAAACGTTGCTTAAAACGGCTTTTAGCCGTATTTGGTGACCAGATCTGAAAAGCCAGGTACTTTACAACCTTCCTCTTCTCCATCTCCTGCCCATTTGCACTACCTTCAGCCTCACAACATACCCCAATTGAGGATGCCATTGTCTCACTAGTTCTAGACCTTGAAAAAACAATGTATGGAGAAAGAGCTAATTATTTTTACCCAACCGATTCAAACTTGCGATAAATCACTTTCTCCGAGTTTTTACGTCGTACACCATGAGAGAGAAAGAGACAACAAATATAATACTCCGACTACAAATATAATATAATACTAAGCTCTAGACGGTCGGGAGCAGTTGGGACTCTTGTGCGGTATTCACTACAAAAAAATAAATATATATACATAACCTGTTCAAAAGAAAAGGTGAATTTTGATTTTTTTTCAAAAGTAAAAAATCGAAGAACACACAAAAACGTGACTAACCTTTCCAGATGTCAAAAACAAACCACTAATCCGAAATGGCTGATAATGCTAACATATGATAAACATATGTGTACCAACATAACAACAAAAAAATCTATAATCGAATGTACACAGCCCGCGAAAATTCAAAATTCACCCTTACTTTTTAACAGGCTTCGTATATATATTCTTAGGGTATCTACCAATGTGCCGAAAATATAATATTTTATTTTATTTCACAACATTGACATTTTCTCAAATTTCTTATTAGAAAAACCCATAGCTGATGTTTTTTGTTTGTTCCTAAAACGCCAATTCACGTGTTAATTGCCTGTATTTATTTCAAATTGAGATTCTGTTATGTTCATTTCATGTCGACGACGGCACAGATTTAACACCTCCATCAAAATTGACTCTTTTAAAGCAAAGCAACCCCTGCACACAGCGCATCGCATCACAGTCGGAGCGGAATGAATAAACCGCCGTAGGTGAATTTTGAATTTATTCCACGGTTAAGTCGAGCAAGCCGGCTGGCTCCGCGGCACAACGGAATGGATGAATTATGCACGCGCACAGGTAGACTAGGACTAGATTATACTACCGCCACTGAACCGAAATTCCCTAGAATGGTGATTTATACCGATTGGGAAGAAAACTGATTTCGCCAGCTTGCACAAGACTTTTAGACGCCTAGATCGCAGATAAGCCAATGTCAATTGTTTTTTATTACGACCGCCGTACAACGCTGTATTGGCACACACTCCTTGCTACGTTCACATTCATACATCGTCACATGGTCCGACTCAAGCATTTGACTATCTCAATCGTGCCATGTCTTTCTCGGGCGTCCCTGACTTCTTCTTCTATTCACTTTCGCATCATATATTATATTAACACACAGTTCTTCGTTCATTCGCTCTACATGCTCAAACCGTCCTAGCCTCCCTTTCTCGATCCTATTCATTACGTTTACATCACAGCCTTGCATTCTTTCCGGATATCCACATTTTTAACACAATCATATGTTACATGATTTCGCGCACATACGACCCAAGGATCTCATTTCTACAGCATTCAGTCTACTTTCATCCTTCCTCTGCCAGGTCCATGCCTCACTGCCATACATCAGGGCTCTTATAAATTATTAACTATCTAAGAAATTAATTTAGATGGCTATTATACGATGTTAGATCAGTTTTACCCTCAGAACAATAATAAACCAGGAGGGATACCTCGTGTAGTCAGGATCGTTGATTTTTCCTGACTCGGGAGAGCCTAGGGCTAGGGCTAGAGTATTTATACATCCATTCATAGCACATGTCGACATAATGTTTTGCCTATTTGTATAACCACTTTTTCACGATATTGTTATCAACAAAAATATAGGATATAACTTAAAAGACCGTTGAGTTATTCCCTGTTAGAACGCAGTGGGCGTAGTCACCGGAGCCGCGGGAGACGGAAAACACGCTTGCATACCGAAAAGTGGTGCAATATTATGTTACAACTTGTCTTATCTCTTTTTCTTTCACGGTTTACGACGTAAAAACCCAGAGAAAATGATTTGTCGTAAATTTGTATGGGTTGGGTAAAAATATTTAGCTCTCTCTCCATATATATTCTTGCTCTGAAGTTTCGCCTGAACTAAGGGAAAATTGAATCAACTTCAAACATACTTTTCTTATTTTTATTTTCTTTGGATAACATTTATTCACACTAAGCTGACGAGGTGATCTTTAAAGTGCGAATAGTCTGACCATGGGTAATGTCAGTGGAACCTTTTCACCATAGTCTGTTTTTTTATTGAGCGATGGTTCACCTTTAGATATACTCGTATACATTTTAATCGAATCCCTATTCTGTTTTATAAATTCAGAAAGCCCATTACGAAATTTACCATCACGTCCTAAAATCAAACAACGACACACTTCTACCAGCTCCTCTCTTCAGTGGGCAGAGTAAAGTAGAGTAGAGCTGACGCTGTAAGAAGCAGTACCGTCATGGATCTTCTTTCTACTGCAAGCGTTTTAATATGATGTAACTGAAAATGCACATCACTGTTTGACTTGTATTTTCAATTCGAGTTTAATCAATACAAAGAAATGAAAAAAAACTTTGTATAAGACACACAGATTTTATTTTAATTTTTATGACCGACAGATTTCGCTTAGCCTTAGCGTCATCAAGGTACAAAATTAATCCAAACAGTGTATGGTTATCTATTTATTTACGTCCGTTATAGGCTTTTATACAAATGTTAAACCTTTGTTTAACAATAACCCATTAATAATAACCTATTACCATTAGTCCAAAAAAAAATGTAAAATAAAAAAATAAAAAAGAGTATTGAATAGCAGATAAAAAATATTGTAGATAAAAGGAACTAATATTATTTAATAAATAACAGATTCCAAAAATATTGTAAAAGAAAAGTTTTTTTTTTATTAAATAACAGGTCAAACTATTAATTTAGCTCTGACAGATGACAACAACTGTACTACATTAGACTCATAGTTTCATATTGACGTGTTAAATATATCAGCGACATTGGAGTAGGTGTATTCCAGTTATATAAACATACAGAGTGAGAGCAAAATATAAAATAAAATAACAAAACAATGAGAAAACAATGGCTTAAAATTAAAATTATAAAAAAAATAACAGAGGAATGGAGACAGATAATATGAACTGAAAGAGACAAAACGTCAACTGAGAAGGTGGTTAAAGAATAATGATAAATTTTATGAGCTTACTGGAAATATACCGGCACGTTCCAGAGTGCTAGATACTACAAGTATCGCCCTGGTGAAAGACCACCATTCAGAATTGAAACGTTGCTTAAAATGGATTTAGCCGTGTTTGGTGACCAGATCTGAATAGCCAGGTACTACCCAACCTTTCCCTTCCTCATCTTCTTCGTCTCCCCACTACCTTCAGCCTCACAACATACTCCTATTGGGGATGCCATAGTCTAACTAGCTCTAGACGGTTGGGAGCAGTTGAGACTCTTGTGCGGTATTCATGTAATTTTTTTTTTTTTAAATACCCAATCAATATTAAGTATATTTAAGACTACTGTGGTGATGCTTAGGCTAAGCGAAACCGGTCGGTCATAAAAAAAATAATTAATATCCGTGGTCTTATACAAAGTTGTTATTCCGTTCGTGATATTTAAAATTAAAAGTACGATCCGAAGGAGGGTGAAATAGTCACCCTATTTGAACTAGCTTATTAAAACGTTTTTACGACATAATTGTAAATAATTTATTTTCGGTACTTAGAATTACATACTATTTTTTAATTTATCAAACTCATCATTAAAACAAACTCCGCCGTACAATCCGGCCATCTTTCATACATCATCCGATTAGTGTCAGCTTACGGCAGGGCAGTTTAATTTGTACATAATGGAGAGCGCACGGGGGCTTGGGCTGTGATTGGTGGCTCCGCCTGTACGCTCCTATTGCCTACTGCCTACTGCCTGCAGCCCACCGCTCCTTAAGCCAACGGACACCAGCAGGTGAGGGACTCGGATCTATTTATTGCCATCATCTAATGGGTTTCTGAAAATCCTTCCATTAAAAAATTCCGACCTAAAAAAAAATAAATAAACCACAACTCCGCTATCCAGGCGTGGTAGGCAGAGAGGATTGACGAGTATATAGAGTGGTATCTACTCAAGGCAGTGTAGTCAGTTTTTGATGATTTTTACCTGACTCGGCGGACCTGGGCGTGGCTAAGACTAAGGCTAGGATATTCACACATCCATTCATATCACATATTGACATAATGTTTTTGTTTATTCGTAAAACCACTTTTTCACAGTATTGATTTCAACAAAAATATAGCATCTAAAACTAAAAACCGTTTATTTGTGTCAAGTTTAGTGGCATAGTAAAAAATTTGCGCGTAGTCCCGCGGTGACCCAGGAGCCCAAGATCATTGTTACAGTACATAGAAGCGGAGTATTATATTTGCTGTCTCTTTCTCTCTCATGGTGTACGACGTTAAAACCCGGAGAAAGTGATTTATCGCAAGTTTGTATCGGTTGAGTGAAAATAATTAGCTCTCTCTCCATACATTGTTTCTCCGAGGTCACAACACTATGTCTTGGCACACACTCCATCTGTCGGCATGACCCGATGCAGGTTCTCGTCGCTGGAAAGGCAAAATGACTAAAGCGACACTTTGGTGAAAAATGAGTTAAATTTGCAGTTTTAATCGGTTCTTTGCATTGAATACTCTTGACATCAGAGCAATAATATACAAAAGAGAGCGCTGTTGTAGTCAATTTTGATGAGTTTTGCCGGACTCGGCTAAATCTGGGCGTGGCTAGGACTAGAGCCAGGGTATTTATACATCCATTCACAGCACATGTCGACATTATGTTTTTTTTAAATCGTATAACCACTTTTCACAGTATTGTTATAAACAAAAATATATCATATAACCCAAAAAACCGTTGATTAAGTCCAATTATGTCGCATACGAAAACGTGTAGGCGTAGTCAACGGAGACGCGGGACACGAAGAACATCCTTAAAGTACTCTAAAGCGGTGTGATAATTTGACAAAATTTTCTCTTTCTATCTCATGGTGTACGACGTAAAAACCAGGAAAAAGTGATTTATCCCAAATTTGTATAGGATGGGTGAAAATAATTAACTCTCTCTCCATATATTGTTACTCCAAGCTCCTGACTCTCGTTTGATTCTGAAGATTTTTTTGGCCCTTCAGCCATCTAAAATATATTTACCATTTAATAATAATAATAATAATATTTGGACGATTTGTATAGCGCCGTTTTTGTGAAAAATCACCTCAAGGGCGCTGTACAGATCTTACTTTCTATCATTACATATTAATTCCTAGTTTAAATAAGAAAAAATACAGGAACCTACTCCCATACTTCCCATCAGATAGACACAATTATTAACATTTTTATTTTTTATTTTTTATTTTTTTTTTCGATTAAGGGCATGGGAGCGAAATTAAAAGAATGGACTTTCTGAATTTGTCATACAGTACAGGATTTGGTTAAAATTTGCATATCTAAACGTGATTCTGAAAAGGTAAGTTTTCAGTTTGGACCGTAATTCTGTTGGGCTCGTTATAAATTTTAGTTCCGGAGGGAGTTTATTCCAAGCCTTCGGCCCCGAAACTCCGAAAGCGCGATCTCCAAACTTAGTATTTGGATTGCGTTTGGGTTCTATAAGCCTTCCGATAGCCGATGACGTTGCTGATCTAAGGAGAAGACTTGACTCAAGCGACACGAGCTTAGGACTTTTTAAACTTTTTGAACAAAAAAAAAGATTCTTTATTTGATCAAAGTTTTTCAACACCACTTCTCAAGAGCCGTTTGCATCCAAATTCGTTTACCCAAGTATTTATTTTCATCCACAGGATGCGGTGCAATTAAGTTAATTTAAGCTGCATGCAGTTCAGACAACACATGGTCAGCGTAAAACGTGACCTCTAATCGCAATGGCAGAGCGAGTAGAAAAAGGGTGGTTGTTTGTTTTGCATAATAATAGGAGTGTTTATCCACTTAAATCAAATAATTAGTTACGAAAGCCTGTTGAAATGGGTTATTAGATACATAATCGATTTCACCAACCAAATTTTAATGCGTGTTTTAAAAAATTCAAGTTTTTTTATGTCGGTTTTTGGAATAATATTTGGTGGTCAAAACATTTACCCCCTTACTTATAAACAAAGTGTACGCGTGGTGTAAGGTTGGAATAGAGAAAAACGGGCCTTATAACTTATAATAATGCGTCTAATTTAATGGCCTACATCCGGTGTAACTAAACCAACGTTGAACCGGCGCGTAAAAATCTAATAAGTAAGACGGTTAAAAGCGACAAACCTCCGTGACCACAATTTTCTCACCATGCAACCCTTGACTTGGATTTTTTTATGTAGTTAAGATCAAGGAATCGTGGTTTAGTTTAGTTTATTCATTTTGTTTTTAGTACATCAAAGTTTACAAAGTATCTGATTATAAGTCATATCCTTTTTGACTCAAAAATGATTTTATTACTTATATACTACTTGATTTTACTAATGTATTTTAAATGGTTCTTACAGGTTATTTGAAATTATTAAATGCCATAATAATGATGGTCTCCGGCAGCGCATTATAACATTCCATCTATTTATAAAGGAAGCTGTTTTAATATTGTTTTTTATTATTTTTTGGTAGTCTGATTTATCTGCATGTCCTTTGATTATATCTGTGAATATCCACGTTAGGCGGGCCAAAATCAGAGTACAAAATTAAACTTTAACTTATAGTGTGGGGCTGTATATACCTGTGCATACAGAGGGAGAACACAATATTAAATAATATAAAAGAACAGTGAAAAAACAAAAACAATATTTATAAATAGAACACATACACTTTGTTTTTATCCACTGTTATAATTTAAAAACAATATATTTAAATTATAACAGTGGAATGGAAAGAAAGAGAGAGCACATTATCTTAGAGGCAAAACGTTTAACTTTTTTTAAAAACGTTTGTTTATAGTTTTATTTTGTACCCGGTTGATGCTTAAGCTAAGCGAAACCGGTCGGTGATAAAAAATAGCATAAAATCCGTGGTCTTGTAATAAATTAGCAGTTATTTTCTTTTCATTAATATTATGAAACATGAATGGCGCTCAACGATGAATGCGGTGATTCGTTGAATAATTCCCTCGGAGGTGTTTGAAAGGTAAATTGAAGTCTTAAACTCGAGGATAATAATAAGAATCGCAAAGCCGAGAAATCCACCATGTAACATATTGTTTTTGTACGGGGATTTCTAAGGATGAAATAATTAGAAAACACGATTGTTTCTGTTCGTAAAACAAGAAAATCTATTATTCTCGTAAAGCTGATGGAATTACCAACTAACTAACTATCGCGCCGTTTCCTCGCACGGGTAGGCAGAAAGGACTGACCCCCATATACTCCTTGCTTCATTCACATTCATACATCTTCCCATACATACTCTTCTGTTATTCTGACTCTTCACAAGACCCGATTCAAGTATTTGATTGCCATTGATCACTTGCCATGGAAGCATCTACGTGGAAGTTTCAAACTAAAATGCTGTCATATTTAACATTCAAAGGTAATTATCAAATCAAATTGCTAGTATCTTTAATTATAACAAAAAAATGCTCTTCCCTCATTCTTGTTATGACAATCTGCAACAAAAATCAAAATGACTGTTACTCGTACTGGGTAATTATCTAACCATCACATATTTTCTCCGAAGGGGTAGACAAGATGATGGAAAACCGTACAACTTTCTCATGTTACACACTTCTTTTCTTTTATACATTGTATTTTTTTTTTGACATGTCCCGACTGAAGTTCGTAACTTGACCATGTCATGTTTTCCTGAGACGTTTCTGACTTTTTCTAGTTTCATATTTCGATATTTGAAAGTCAAATACTACATGATGTATGCTCTTGTCTCTTGTTTTTAAGTATAAAATTAATTATTATTTCTAATTTTGAAACTGTTAATTCGTGGTGGAACTCCATTTTAATAATGGCTAATATTTGACTTTATTCCACTATTTTAATTATTTTAGAACTGACCAGTTTCACCTTATGGCGGGCATCTTCAGAATGGTGCAATTTTATATAATAATAAAGTTAAAAATTTGATATTTTTAAAATCAATAAAATGAATTACTGGAATTCAATGCATCGTTTGTGCTAAGAAATGATGTTAACATGTTCGAAGTAAGCCCATTTTTTCCTTATCTTATGAAATTGATCAAATATTTTCAACAATAGAAATTATTTATTGAAATATATAAATATCTGAGACCTCGGTATCAAAATGTCTTATGTTTTTTGTTTTGTTTATATGAATACCGCAGAAGAGTCTCAACTGCTCCCAACCGTCTAGAGTCAGTGAGACTATGGCATCCCCAAATAGGTTTTATTGTGAGGCTGAAGGTAGTGAAGAGGGGTAGGAGATTGGGAAGAGGAAGGTTAGGAAGTACTTGGCTATTTAGATATAGTCACCAAACACCCCCAAAGCCGCTCAAGCAACGTTTCGATTCTGAATGGTGGTCTTTCACCAGGGCGATATTCTACTTTATTAAATTATTTTTATATGAATTAAATGTGCTACGACACATATTAATTAAATTAAAGTTTTTTGGCGCACGCCGGGTTTGAACCCGCGAGCTTTGGATTCGTAGATTAGTGAATCAGTAAATCAGTTTTTTTTTAAATCGGTCTAGATCACGCTGCTAGGGATTATATTAAGATTCCTAACTACGACATCCCTAATCGGGGTATGTTGTGAGATTGGAGGAAGTGGGGAGGGAAAGGAGATGGGGAGGAGGAAGGTTGGCAAATATAGAGTTAAGTATTAAGTTTGGAAGGGACAGATATATTCAATGATCGGGTCCTCCACACAGCATCTCCAAAGATAGCATACTTGCGTGGAATTAATATAAATGTACAGTAAAGGACTCACTTTCGTAAAAGCACTATGTTACATTTTCTGTCGTCCCACCATTACGAGGTGAGTTATATTTTTTTTCAAAATTTCATCAAAGCGCTGCATTTTGTGCAGTTGTATAATCAAAGGGATGGACAGGCAGACGGGGATTATAATAAACCGTGGGCCGAGCGCCATTTATGGAAACTGCATATTGTTGCATTTGAAGATGAAAAATAATTTAGCAAAGCCCCCGCTGCAACGAGGCAGTACTGCGCGGGATATTTCGCAAATGATAATAATATTGGGAGATGAATAAGCGCGATCGTAAATCAGAGGCGAAGGCAAATGGGTATATCAATTGCAACGTCTTAGCCGGGTATTTATTACGGGCTAAAGAGGATAATGTAATCTGCTACATTAGGCCTAACGCCTCATTATAAGTTATAGTATTTCTGGGATCTTTTGTACCCCGGGCAAGGTCGGGTCAACCGACATCGCTCTGTCTGTAATAGTTTATAACTTAACACCTTAGATATGATCGCAAGTAAATTAAATGTTCAGGTAAAGTTTTTTTTCCACAACTGTCTCTAAATATTATCTATACAGATTTTATTGCCAATTACTTTTGCTATAAGATATCATAATGAACGCCAAATATAAAGTGGAAGAGATAAATTGTAATTGAGGCGCTGATGTAATTCGATTATTTGTTAATAATATTTGGACGATTTGTATAGCGCCGTTTTTGTGAAAAATCACCTCAAGGGCGCTGTACAGATCTTACTTTCTATCATTACATATTAATTCCTAGTTTAAATAAGAAAATATACAGGAACATACTTACCTGGCAGGTCCCATCACATAGACACAATTATTTACTTAAAATTATGATTATTATATATATATATATATATTTTTTTTTTTTTCCGATTTAGGGCATGGGAGCGAAATTAAAAGAATGGACTTTCTCAATTTGTCATACAGTACAGGAATTTTAAAGAAGTAATTTGTGAAATATCCTACTTATTTGGCGAAAAATAACAAGAAAGACTAAAACACGTCAGGCAGCTGCGAAAGCGCCGCGACGTTATATTCAGGATAAGCAAATCGTGTCGAATAACATGGTCTACATCAAGTAGAAATATTTAAACATAAATCATTTCAAGCACACGTAAAGTGTGTGACATTGAAAAACGGTGACTTTTCTTCGATTCTCGCTATTATTCAGAACAAAATGATGAAATGAAAATAAAATAATAACTCTGTATAAGATGTTATGAAGCACGATAAATTCGATCAAAGTGGATTTTGAATTTTTGCGCTAGTTAAATTTGTTTATTATGGTGTAATTTTTTGTCTATTTGCCCCCTTAAAAAGCCAAAAAGTGGGGGGCAAACGACCAACGAGTCCGGGCTTGAACGCCTGGGAGAGTCAGTTCTACATGGGACGGCTAATCAGACAGTTTTACAGTAGACGGCGAATATATCAGTTAACGTTCTTAGAGTCAATGCAGTGGTGGCCGGCTATGGTGAAATTGTAAATTCAATCAAATATTACGATGGAGAATCGGGTGCCGAGAGTAAGAGAAGAAACGCCTCGATCCCCGGTAGCCGCCATCGAGGAGCGAATTAGCGGGATTTCTCAGTTATCAGACTGGACGGATCAGGGTACAAAATTAAACTAAACACAAAATACATAGTTGGTTTTTATATGTACTCGTACATACAGAGGGTCAACATAATATAAAATAAAACAAGAGAACAGTAAGAAAACAAAATAATAATGCATTTAAATTATAACAAGGAACACAGAGAAAAATAGAGATACTATGAAACGAAAGAAACGCTGATTAAAGAATAATGAAAATTTTTGAAAAGAGAGTTTTCAGGAAATATACCTAATATTTGACTACTGGGCAAATTAAAAAAAAAATTAAATATCAACCCATTTTTTTTTAAGAAAGACAAACACTCCTATCAAAATAGGCGGAAAATTTTCCTTGTGCAGCGATGGAGGTCTTAGCTAGCAGAGGAATTGAACCCACGACCCCCGATTGAGAATCTGTCAAATGCAATTTAAAATCAATAATAATAATAATAATATTCGAATAATTTGTAAAGTGCATGTTTAGTGAAAAACCACCCCAAAGGCGCTGCACAAATCTTAATTCCTAGACTCCATCATAGTTTAATACATAAAGCATGAAGTAAAGACAATAAGTTACAATAGTATTTTTTAACTTAAGTAACCTTTTTTGTTCTGGAACTTAAAAATCGAACCACTTTGAATAAAATTGTTAGATACTCTTAATACCCTGGTGAAAACCACCTTTTTGAATCGAAACGTTACTTGAAATGTATAAAGCCGGTCTTGGTGACCAGAACTGAATAGCCATGCACTTTCAAACTCTTCCCTTTCCACTAGCCTCACAACACAACCATATTGGGGATGCCATAATCCCACCGGCTTCAGTCACATAATTATAAAAATACGTTTTTTATACATACATTTATAAAATACCTTTCCGTAGATACCTGAAAGTAGAAATCAAAGGGGAATGACGTAGTTACCTCATTTGATCTTGCTTATTAAAGCATTTTCTTGACATAATCTTAGATAATTTGTTTTTGGTAAAACTTAGCGAGAAGTCTTATCATAAAATTTCAGTAACCTTTATCTTAGATATCGTACAGAACTTTCGTTTGGGTTGACATTAGAACCTCCTTCAAAACGAGAGTGTCAACTCATGTCTTCCCCTTGTGTCGTAAGACAAAACTTATAAAAATTATCAAACACTAAAAATAATCAACAGATTTTTGTTGATAGTCAAACTTCAAGTAGATGATAAAATCGTTTCAATTTTGAGAAGTGTTGCTTTGGTTTAAAAGAAAAATGTATTATTTGAAAAGTTTGGCCGTAATATAATACGCCGAATACCCTGGCAACATAACCGTCATAATAATACATCACTGTTTAAACGTTAGATGAATCCTCGCTAGGCGGAACAAAGCCGTGGGTAATTCTGTTATTTCACTGTGTAAATATATGAATTTCCCTAGCACAATGTAATATGTGAATTTTCCCTGTTAAAATGTATGAATTTTCATTGTTTGAATATGTGAATTTTCGCTACACGACCCCGTCGCCTGAAACTGAAACTAATTACCACTCTTTATCCTGACTTTTATGTTAATTGTACTGTGATACGAAATTCACCAAAGCGACCTTTTAAACAAGTTAAATGCCTCCTTATAACAATAAGAATAATAAATAATAATAATAAAAAAAAATTATATAAAATTTTGAAACTGTTAATTCGTGGTGGACTCCATTTTAATGATTTTAATAATACCAATTTTTTTAGCTTCACAGAAGGTAATAAAACTACCGGAATGTATTATTTAATTTGTTGTAAAGCCGCTTCTGTCAGCAATAAAATAAAACCTAAAGCCACAGATGTTCACTATGAGACTCAATAAGCGTCCATTCCGGACACTAATAGTATATATGTCATAGATTTACTTAAAATTGTACCAGTCTGAAGATGCCCGTCATTAGGTGAAACTGATCAGGTGTTAAATAAAAAATAGTGAAATAAAGTTAAGAATTTGGTATTATTAAAATCCCTGTCGTTTAACCCATGATTGCTTTCACTTGCCAAGTTTGTTGGTTAGTTTTATTTAGACGTATATGGACATTGCATTATATCTATTCGAGGAATCATTTGAAACATTTTGTGAGGTCTGTCGATGGACACACTCGTTGTATAGTGGAACAGTCATGACACAATGAGACGTAACTAAAGCTCGTACAACTTCACCCATCAGTGGCGGCTCGTGACTTTTTAGTGTGCTAGAATGATAAGGTTGGAAAAATGACATGTTTTATGTTTTTTGTTCCGAAAATGTTTTTTTTATTTCAATTTTTCGTATGAAAATTTTTCTGCAAGCCGTGCAGTGCACCATCAAACTAAAAAAATCCTCAAAATTTTCCTACAAAAAAAAAGAATTAAAAAAAAACATAAAAATCATTTTCGGCTATAAAAAGATTAATCAAAAAGATTTTCATAAATAGAACACATATACTTTTGTTTTAACCACTTTTTTATTTAATATTTTGTCTACCGGTTTCGGAAGTACCCTTCCATCATCAGGACAATATTAAATTAATCTTTAGATAATAACTTCATCTCTTCTGGAAGAAACATATGTGGAGATAAATTCTGTACACGATCAAAAAAAGTATGTTTTGAAGTATTTTAAGAAAATATTAAATAAAAAAGTGGTTAAAAACAAAGTATATGTGTTCTATTTATGAATATGGCAAGCCACAAAGTTAATGCTTTTTACGAATATATAAAAAGATTTTCATTCTTAGAATTATCCATTAAAGACCTTTTCCCTAAGAACTCACTAAAGTAAACTTAAACTCAGTCAATTAAATACAACCATTAGACGGTGATAGTAATAAGGCCTATTGAGCCGCAATACTAGTTAGATAGACATTATGAGGGGTATTTGAATAAGCCCCAGCTAGTTAGCAGAGGATTACGAAAGAATCCATAAAATAAATAAAAAAATAGAATTCTACGAGCTCTCACGAGCTGTCACTGTCACCCGGTATGAACTTGTTCAAAGTTAACAGCTGACCTTTGACGAGTGTAGTCTCATGTCGCATCTGGCGTTCACCTCACCCAGCGTTATTTCCTGCTAACACTTTCACTAGTCAATAAAACAATTCAGCATCTATATAATTAGATTAATCCAATGATGAAAGAGCTAAATGCAGGAACTATGGAAATATAATAATACTTGACTAATGATTTTAATAATATCATTTTTTTTTACTTTATTCCACTATTTTTTATTTAAGATCTGACCGGTTTTACCTTATGACGGGCATCTTCAGACTGTACAATTTTAAGTAAATCTATGGCATATATACCATTGGTGTTCGGAATGGACGCTTATTG
The DNA here is from genome assembly GCA_022651775.1 of Drusus annulatus. NCBI lineage: Eukaryota > Metazoa > Arthropoda > Insecta > Trichoptera > Limnephilidae > Drusus > Drusus annulatus. The sequence goes on along the minus strand of JAGWCC010001073.1, from coordinate 49,994 downwards.
AGTCTCGTAGTGAACATCTGTGACTTTGGGCTTTGTTTTATTGCTGACAGAGGCGGCTTTACAATAACATTCAAAAATACATTCGGTAACCGGTTAGGTCATAAATAAAATAAACAGTGGAATAATGTTCAAAATTCGGTATTATTAAAATCATTCAAATGGAGTTCCACCACTAATTAAGAGTTTGAAAATCAGGAATAATACTTGAATGTGCCATTTTTGTTACATATCACCTCAAGGAGGCTTTACAAAACATACAAAAACCATGTCTAAATACCTAAAGGCATAGCAAAAATTACCATATTGATATTTACATATGTCACGCATTGTAAAAAAGTTTCGACCTTTTTGTTTAGCAGTAGATCGAGCAGCTTTGTAAATTAGGGCAATTCTGTTATTTATGGATATGCTTTTCTGAAAAAATGAGTTTGTGTTTAGCTCTGAGCTCTATCGAGTATTTTATTGTTCTCATATCGTGTGGCAGTCTATTCCAGGCTTTAGGACCTGATACTCCTTCAGCACGCTCTCCAAACTTAGTGTCTGGTGTGCGTTTTGGTTCCTTCAACCTTCCGATAGCCGATGACGTTGCCGATCTAAAGTTTGACTGTCGGGAGTTGGAATCTTCAAGAATACACAGTTTCGATAAATAAGCCGGAGCCATTCCGTTAATCAATTTAAACACCACCCAGCAAAGCTTGAACTGGATTCTTTCGGGGCATTTAAGCCAGTGAAGACTTTTGAGGTGCTCTAAAATGTGTGAATATTTTGAAACGTCGGTGATTAGTCTTGCCGCGGCGTTGAAAACTAGCTGTAATTTGCCAATTTTATGTTTAGGAAGACTTGCGTATATTCCGTTGCAGTAACTTAAACGCGAAACGACGTACGAGTTTACAAGTAATTTGGTTACCTCTGTTGGCAATTTTATTCGCACTGATTTTATTTGCCCTAGTTGAAAGAACCCTGTGTTCTTATTCCTGTTTATTTGAATTTAGGGGAAATCAGAGTCCAAATTAACACCCAGAAGTTTGATAGATGTATTTGGAAAAATTTCACTTCCTGACACAGCTATTGGGGAGTTATCGATGTTATGCTGACGTCTGCCTGTGGCGGTTCAGAGAAAATCTGTCTTTGAAGGGTTCGACTTCAGTCTATTTGAGGTCATTAAGAGAGTGATAACTTTTTTTACAGTTTCCACACAAGAGTCCCAACTGTTCCCAACCGTCTAGAGCCAGTGGGACTATGGCATCCCCTATCAGGGTATGTTGTGATATTAAAGATAACAAGAAGGGGAAGGAGATAGGGAAGAGGAAGGTTGTAAAGTACCTGGATATTCAGATCTGGTTACTAGGTTAAAGTCATTTCAAGCAACGTTTCAATTTTGAATGGTGGTCTCTCGCCAGGTTTATACTTAAAGTATCTACCACTCCGAAACGTGCCGCAAACATACTTTATATTATTTTATATGAATTATTATGAGACATATTAATCAAATAAAATGTATTTGCGCACGCCGGGTTCGAACCCGCGACCTCTGGATTCGTAGTCGAACGTCTTACCACTCGACCATGCAGGCCTTCAATACTACTTGCACTGATTTCATTTGCCTTAGTTGAAAGAACCCTGTGCTCACAGTTCTGTTTATTTGAGTTTAGGGGAAAAATTGTGTAGTTAGTTAGTTAGCGCCAGCGCACTAATAAGCTACATCAGTGTGGTCGTGTAGTAGTTCGATGAAGCGCACGCTGCGACCTCTACATCTCTTCGCTCCTTGCTTTAATCTGCATTCGCATACGGATCGCGGTGCCGCAGTAAAGCGGAGAGCACTAGATACAGGCAACAACCGAACAGCGAGCTGAGCGGGGCAGATAACGAGGGCATCGTAAAGGGGATGATTGATGGACAAATAAAAAGCGGAGACAACAATAAAACAAAGGTTACTATTACTGCGAAATGTCCCGGTGCCCTTAATAAAACGCCCTGGGGGTTAATTTGATTATGCGTCGGCACGGACGGGCCTTAAGCCTCGCTCGCCGTTATTCTTAAATATTGCAGACACCGTGTTAAAGTATTGACAATTCGTGATACCTTCAACCCCACCACCCCACAACCCCACCACCCCTCCCCTAACTAGTACAACTATGCCCTTCTCATCACTTAAATGAAGATTAAAGACCGACTACGTGCGAGATTATTGTCAGTATTTTGATAGTAACGTAAATATGTAAACATTTTATTTGGCTAAGAATTTTTTTTCTAAACTAATGATAATAATAATATTTGGATAATTTGTACAGCGCCGTTTTTGTGAAAAATTACCTCAAGGGCGCAGTACAAATCTTAATTTCTACTTAATAATAATTCCTAGTTTATATAAATAAACAGCAACATACTTACCTGGCAGGTCACTTCTGCGGGACACAATCACTATATCATAATAACTCAAAATTTAGCTGATTTTTACACATATATATATATACAAATATACAAGTACATATTTAAATATATATATATACAAATATACTAAGTACATATTTAAATATATATATATATATATATATATATATATATTTAGGGCATGAGAGAAAATTTTAAATATAGTCTATCAAAGGATTATTTAAGTTTTTCTTAGTGAGGAACAGATTTTGATTGCTTCGTTTACAATTATACTCTTCTGTTATTCTGACTCTTGTCATATTTCGATTCAAGTATTTGAATTACTTTATCGTGCCATTTCTTCCTCAGGCGTCCCTGACTTCTTGTACTCCTTTCTTAATTCATTCGCTCTAATTGCCAAAACCATCCCATAATTTCATTTACACCAATCAACCTTCCATTATTTCGGGATATCCACATTTTTAACAGGCAATTCGTGGTTTTGCGCACATACGCCTCAGGGATCTCATTTATACAGCATTCAGTCTATTTTCATTCTTCCTCTACCAGCTCCATGCCACACTGGCAGACACCGGGGTTGGTATAAACACTTTATTGTGGACTGCTAGCTTCGCTTCTTCGTACATTCTTTTAGCTCTAGATTCACCGCTCCCGGTTAGAGTAAAGGTCCTGAGTTCGAGTCTCGGTCACAACCTATTCTTGTTGTGTCTGTGTTTTTTTTTTAATATTTCCAAATTCTTCAAAAATTGTTGACATTCTTTCAAAATTGTAAAATATTTTACCGGGCAAATACTTCTCAATCTTCTCATATCCACAGATAGGTGCAATGTGTAACTTTTATTTGCCAATAATCTATTTATTTATTTATTTATTTACGCCCGTCAAAAACTTTTTACACCAATATCAACATTTTTTTTTTAAACAATAAACTCATAAACAGTGCAAAAAATATTTTAAGTGAAAAGAAAAAATAATATTGAACAAATAACAGGTTCGAAAATATTGTAGTAGGAAAGAAAAAAAAATAGAATAGCAGGTTCAAAAATATTGTATAAGAAAAGAAAATATAATATTGAATAACAGGTTCAAAAATATTGTAAAAAAAAAAAAATAACTGGTCCAGAGTTAAATAGTTTCAACAATTAGTTTAGCTCTACCAGATGAAATAAACTGTACTAAGGTATACCATACTTATAGTGTGATAATCAATTTATTTCAGATACAGACAGCTATGATTGCAATAAATGCACCTTCTCAATGTCGACGCGAATTCGCTTGAATTCATAAAAAAAGTCACAGCAAATGAACTAGTTGACAGATTGTTTCTGACGGTGGCTGAATGCGTTGTCGGATTTCTTCTCGTGTTATAATCAGTCTGTCTGTTCCGATACGTCAGTGGCCGGAGGAACGAACATCGAACCCTCCGCACTCTGCACTCCGCTCCGCGTGTAAAGACACAGACGTAACAGCTGGTTGGTTAGCTGCCTTTTTTCAGATGTTTTTACCTGCCAATAACTAGAATATGGCTTTTTTAGCTCCAACGCCATAAGACGGCCCCCGTCGTCGAGTGGCAAGACGCTCAGAGGTCGCGGGTTCAAATCTGGCGTTCGAAAACAACTTTCATTCAATTAATATGTGTTATAACACATTTAATTCATCGAAAATAATGTAAAGCTATATTTTCAGCACGTTTCAGAGTGGTAGATACTCTAAGTATCAACCTGGTGAGAGACCACCATTCAGAATCGAAATATTGTTTGAAATGGCTTCAGCCATGTTTGGTAACCAGATCTGAAAAGCCAGGTACTTCCTGACCTTCTTCTTCCCCATCTCTTTCCCTTTCCCACTCTTTCAGACATACTTATCCCAATTGGGGACGCAATAGTCTCACCGGCTCTAGACGGTTGACTATTATTAAAAAAAAAAAACAAATCATTTATTTAGTTATTACCAAGCATTAAATTGTTCTAAAAATATGTGGAAACAATAATTTAGATCCAAAGGGCTGATAACGGCACTGTATAAATTATCAATTTAAAACTATTATATTCCACTATATTTGTGTAGGTACCATGAAAAAAATGTTGGATCGAAAAAATATTTATTTTGAAATATTATTTATTATTAAATAAACAGCGGGGCATGCAACTACTTTAAATCACTAGCTGCGGCCATAGGGGTAAACTATAGACACGTCGTAAACAGCCAATACTCATGTGGAATACATAATAAAGCTCGAAAGGCAGTAGAATAAGCATTAAAAATAGTGATCGGTGTAAAACGATTGAGAATTAATTTCAATATTTAAATATCCTCGTGGTGCGCCATAGATTTCAAAATAATGTCATTTCAGCCTTTGAAAGAGCACTTAAAAAATATATAAAAAATAATAGTGTTTTGGTTGGTCAAGATAAAATGAAGGTAATAGCGCTTTACTTTTAAGTGATATAACTTAATTTTATTTTACGATTCAACCGAAAATCACAGATTTATAGAGTTCCCCGATGTTTTGAGTTAATTAAGCCTTGGAGGTTTTGCGCTGTGTGGTGAATTATTAAAATATTAGGGGGGCCTAATTACCAGCTTCAATATTTAAGCATTAGACATTAAGAAGCTTTAAAGAGAGCTTCCTGGAAGTCTTCACGTCTCGAAATGCCTTGGAATATATTTCGAGAAATAATTAAATACAATGGCTTCTATTTTTTTCTTTGCGAATTAATTATTCTTTTTTTGCATGAATTTATAGGGAAGGCTGTACTTTTTAAAAGAAATACGGGACAAAATGGATATTCAATAAAAATGAGACCTAACTGCTCCCATCTGACTTTGATATCCCTGATTAGGGTATGTTATGAGGCTGAATGTAGTGGGAAGGGGAAATAATTGGGTAAGAGGAAAGTTGGAGAGTACTTGGCTATTCAGATCTGGTCATCAAACACGGCTGAAGCCATTTCAAGCTACGATTCGATTCTGTGTGGTGGTCTTTCACCGGGTGATACTTAAAGTATCTACCACTCTGCTATCAAATTAGACAAAATTTTGCGAAATTAAAATTATTTTTATGTGTATCCTGTAAAGGTGGTTCAAAGATTGATTATTAAAGTAATACTAAAAAAACCATCTATATTCTCAACAGAAACACTTTCCAAAATATTTAAAGTTCCTAAAATAGAGGACATCTACGAGAAGAAACAGTCAATACTACAAACTATCAAAGACAATCTTTCTCATAATCTAAAAGTAAATTCATCTTTAAGGTATAAATATAACATAAAAATTCCTTTTTTTGCCACTCAACAAATGCACAATAACTATCTTTTCAAGGGGATAAAGAATTGTAATAGCCTTCCCGACGAAATAAAAAAAATAAAAAATTCACCAACTTTCAAAAAAAAACTAAAATCTTTTTTTTCTAACAATTTATTAAACTAGAAAGCAATAACTTGTTTCTATTGGAAACTAATTACCAAGTTGAATTATTAACAATGTAACCTCCAACGACTATTAAAGACACATTTTTCTAAAAATATCCTTTTTTTTTAAACTCCTACGCCAAGCTCAAGAGCTATTTCTCTTCTTTGGCGTAGTAATACAAAAAAAAAGAAGTTATAAACATATCAAATGTACTATCAACCTTTATATCGCTAAATTACAATATGTATTATGTTTAATATATATATATATATGCTTTTATTATTTAATCGAATTAGTTTTCTTCAATATTATTTTTTATATATTTAAGTAACTATCCATATTGTGTAACATTGATATAATTTCTATATATATGTAAACTTTTTTTTTCTTGTTTTGTAAATAAATAAAAAAAAATGTGATACCTACCGCAGTTTTCTAATACCAGTGGCCAGTGAGATTGAATTTAGTAAAAAAATAAGGAAAAAAACACCGAAAATACACTTTAAAAGTCAAATTATAACCCGTTTAGCTAGCTACAATTGCAACAAATTGATACTTCTAACTGATTGATTAACTTGGTTTCGTTGATTAACTGGTTTTATATCCAACGGATAGTATATACACGTTCATTATTTCTTTCAACTAATCAGTTATTTGTGTACCTACCTGTTAACCAACGTACACGTTACCTAAAAGTGTTGTGTGTCACTCTCAGATGATAGCACTAATAATCAAGAACTCATAACACAGGTATCTCATAGTATTTATATGCTAAGCCGTCTTCTGTACATGATTCGTTCGATCGCCGCGTGGGGCGCTTATGGCTACAAAAAACATGTGGCTGGAAACAATACACTTGAAAAATTACAAATGGTTATTTTCGCTCATACGTCAAAAAGTCTGATTTTTTTTTTCTGATTACCCTACTTCACGATTAACTCTCTATATCTATTTTGACGCGTGTGTCAAGACTAAATTTTATATAATCTACTACTCCTGAGACAGTTAGACACCGAATGTTGACAAGTTACGGAGACTCGTCGTAGAAAGTATTTAGATAGCAAACTCGATGGGTCTTTGTACTTTCGTTGTATTAATATTGTCTCGCATTAAGTATGAAGTAGGTAATTTAAAGCCATTTAGTTTTTTCCATTAAAAAATAATCGAACTCCTTAAACGACTGACAGTTTCCACGGAGCCATTAGATATCCCAATAAAAAATACTCCGTACAACCGATCGTCGATAAATTTTTGAACGTGGGTTTATTTAAAGCATCATTGAACCTTTTTCGATTTCATCATCAATATCCACTTCCCCGCTCAGTGCAAATCGTATCAAAAATCACTTCTGATATAATATACTTTGCGTCGAGAGGAGCCTAGACTTAACGAGGAAAAAGGCCCACTTCACGAGGCGCTTTCATCTACGTTATTTATATTAATACTAATCACTGTGGAGGGCTCCTCAATCAGCGGCAACTAGAGTCACGGCTCGTGACGCAATCACTGAACTGACAGACGGAAGAGGCTGCGGTCTAAGATAATTACTATTGAGCAACAAAATTTCATGTTAAATAAACAAGTGCGTGATATTTATTACTGACAAAAACTGACGTCTCTACTGATGTGGTGTTCCGTAGTGACTCAAAACCATCTGACTTGTAATTTTGTATTCATTTAATTTGTGGTTTTGCTTGTTTGGCGTGTACACACATTCCATCTTCTGACGGGGAAATGCCACGACCGAACTACGCGTCTCTCCCTACTAGTACTGGGCGTTGACGATAATAACGCCGTTATCGTTGACAATTGTCAACCGTTGAATATAACCGTTGGAAATAACTCTGATTTTAGATATTGATTTATAATAATCCACCGTTGGGATAGTTGAAACAGATGGATCGTTGGTGCCGTTGGGGGTGTTATTTTATAACGCAACAGCTATATCTTACTTGCTACCGGTAGATCCGTTTGACGCTAAGCTACAAATTGCAACAAAAACTAAAAGTTTTTTTTTTTTTCATTTCTCCCCCTATTAATTATGGATATCATTCTACATTATCCGAAATGTCGAGATTTGTTAACTCAAGCCATGATCTTGAAATTTTTGGTACCAGCCTAAATGATTTTTGCCATTATTTACGGCTTGAGTTGACAAGTCTTCTGGACATTGGAAAATTATACCCATAATTAGTAGTGATGATTGAGGAAGAGCAATTCATTGTTTCTGAGTCTACGGCAAGGAATGTTGAACTGGATAAGTTGTAACAGAGAAGGTGAGTCAATAAAACAATTAATAATTTTGTAAATGAAAATAAATAAATAAAAGATCATTTCAAAGTACGCATAATATTGTCCACGAAGTATTTGTTATATATTCACACTTATTTGTTAAATTGGCGCATTGATATTTAACTATGGGCGCAAAATTTCGTCACTAGCGTCGAACGTTGACGGCATTATTTTCAGCTGTTATTTTCAACGGCTAGTTATATGTTGCTACAGGACTCCTCTCTACTAGATTAAGCAACATAAATAATAATACTTCAATTCGTTAATTTATTCTTAAATGCCATGTTTAAGACTATCGCCTCTGGGGCGCTGTCTAAAATCTGAAAATGATTTTTAGTTACGTCAAGCGAAGTGTTCAACATGAATGATAACTGGTATTTACAAATTAACAGATGTCGCGTACTGTCACGCTGTGAAATGTTAAAATTAGTGGGATAAACTCTCAATTTTGAATTGGTTAAGATATAAAAAATAAATAAATTATCATGATAGAAAAAAATTACTGAAAACATCGCGTACTTAAATAGAGAAAGTGAAATTTAAGTTATATGCTTTCTTATCACACTATTCATCTATAACAATAAGAAAATAATAATTATTGGATAATACTTGTTAAAATATTCTCAATGACACCCATTTTTGTCATGATAATACTCATTAGGACATTATTGACAAAACATACATATAGCCGTAACTAATTAACCATCACGCCGTTTCCCCGCAGAGGTAGACTGAGAGGATGGACCGCCATACAACTCTGTCTTGGCACACACTCCTTGCTTCATTCCGATTCATACATCGTCTCATACATACTGTTCTGTTATTTTGACTCTGGAAATTTATTTATTAATATGATTAATAGGAGTTTGGGAAGTACCTGGCTATTCAGATCTGGTCACCAAACATGGCTAAAGTCATTTCAAGCAACGTTTGCAGTCGTATGCAGAGTAACGGCGTGATGGTCAGTTAGTCAGTTAGTAATAAATTCCGATCACCGAACGTTAAACGTCGGGAATTCGATTATTGACTTAGAAATCAAACACCAAATGGACATGTGTAAATTCCTCGCTCAGATTAAGGTCACGCCATGGGCGGGTCATCCGCCCGTCGCGAGGTTATTGTCTGACGATGAAAAATGGATGATCGACGCGCATTGGCATGACCAAGTCGTAATTCAATTGTTGCTAATGACGGCCACTTGTGATGATAGGGGCACTCGAGAGAGAAATGTGCTGCGATGATGGACTTCTCTTCACAACGGATAACGTAAAATGGCAGCAAGCGAGAATCAGCACGAAGATCAACACAGCAATTATTAAATCACTCGACTTATTTACATAGCACTGTTTTTTTTTTTAAATATCACTTCAAGGGCGTTAGATCACCTTAATACAATGACGTTACAAATATATAGACACGTTGCAGCGCTCTCAAAGAGGCAGGCTAAAACCACGCTAGTTAGTGTGCTCGGTGCTTAAGCCGATTTAGTACTAAACAGTCACGCGTTGCTTGATGTCGTTTACTTTATCTAATCAACTTACAAAAATAAGTTCCAAAATGCCCTCGTGTGTGATAAGAAAGCGTTTCAGTTACACCGCAAAGACTACTAAAAACCAAGGAATAACTTTCATTTCTAAGTACGCGCAAATTAATGCAAATTACTTATACTTATTTTAGACAACACAACTATCTCCATTGTTGACCAACATTATGACACTTTCGCGTTGGCGAGTAAGCGAAGTGCTATCTCATTCTTACCAGAGCATTCAACGCTACTAACTGGAGTACGGAACGCAGTCTGATCCTACATCTGTTTCGTTCATACACACATATTCTATGAATGTCTATCTTTGTCACACATGACCGATATTTGAATGATGAATTTACTGCTAACCTAAGTGTGTGTGTTACTTGCCACATTTTGTGTTAAAATTCTAAGGCTATAACGTGTTTATATATTTGTAACGACATTTTCTGAATATAATGAAAATATGAAAGTGAATAGAAGAAAAATTCGGGGACGCCCGAGGAAGACACGACACGATCAAGTGAATCAAATACTTGAATCGGGCCATGTGAAGAGTCAGAATAACAGAAGAGTATGTCCGAAACGATGTATGAATGTGAACAAAGCAAGGAGTGTGTGCCAATACAGAGTTGTATGCGGTCCATCTTCTAGTCTCAGTTAGTTAGTTTGTTAGTTTTATTTATTTTTTACAATAATAATAACATTTCATTTCAGCGGAACAGAGCGATGGGTGCAATACTCTGTATACCATATAAATAATACAATATATGAGTCAAATCAAAATTATTAAGAGACAACGTAAAAAAAAATAATAAAATATAAATATATATATCTATATATATATATATATATATATATATATATATATATATATATATATAGAATACATATATATATATATATATATATATATATATATATATATATATATATATATATATATTGAATACCACACAAATCTCAACTGCTCTCGACCGTCAAGAGCCAGTGAAACTATCGCATCCCCAATTAGTGTATGTTGTGAGGCTGAAAAGTAGTGGGGAGGGGAAGGAGATAGGGTCGGGAAATACCGATCTGTTAAGATCTACTCACCAAATGTGACTAAAGCCATTTCAAACAACCTTTTGATTCTGGATGGTGGTCTTTCACCAGGGCTATACTTTGCATAAAAATATTTACCCAGAATGTATGACTTTAAAACTAATGACAGCAAAATTATATTTAGTATTTATTTCAGTCGTATTACCCTTAAAAAAAAACAATTATCGAAATTATAATAAATTTAAACACAAAACTTATTTATTATGGTATCATATTATATTATCCAAATATAACTTTTTTTTAATTTCCTTTCAACCAACTTGACTTTATCCTCTGTAGTTTTGTTACCGTTGCATTCGATATTCAAAGTAATGATTATCAAGTTATATGTATGTAAGGCACTCAAGTAAGTGGTCTTACTAAAGAAATTGTATCATTGATTTTTTTTAATTAAGAGTTGATAAAAAAAATTGAGAGGGAACTTATAGAGTGTTAACAGAATGATTTAAATTCTAGCACACAATATTAAAGAGTGGTAAATACTCTCAGTATCGCCCTGGTGATAGACCATCAATCCACAATGGAAAGGTTGCTTGAAATGGGTTTAGCCATATTTCGTGACCAGATTTGAATAGATAGGTACATTTTCACAGTAATAATAATAAAAATAATTGGCTGATTTATATAGAGCCGTTTGATAGAAATATCACCTCAAGAGCGCTTTACAGCATAATTAACATAATATTTAAGTTAAGACTTAATATTGACTTATGCCTAATAATTATAAGTAGTGACTTACAACTAACACGTTTACATCAACAAATATATGTAATGGTTCTTGCCCGAGCTGTCGAACCTAGGGTAGAAAAAAATGCAATACGCATTAGTTGACTAAGTATAGCACTTGGACTGAGTGATCAAAACTAAGGCAAATTGACGTTATTGTGGGTATGATAATTTAATAAGTAAGATAATTTAGTCTGTAGTTTTGCTCTGAACTCAGTTGAGCTGTCGACATTTCGCAAATGTGAAGGGAGGTTATTCCAAGCTGTGGGGCATGCTACGGCAAAAGCTCGGTCTCCGAAAGTGGTGTTGGGATTGCGTTTAGGTACGGTGAGTCTACCTATGGCCGTTGAAGATGCTGATCGAAGAGTAACTTGTCTCGTATTAGTGTCGCTTGGAATGCACAGTTCCGACAAGTAAGGCGGCGCCATCTTGTGTTTCATCGTCCTCTTTCCTATCGTATTTTCCTCACACTACCTTCAGCCTCACAGCATACCCCAAGTAGGAATGCCATAGTCCCACTGGCTCCAGATGGTTGGAAACAGTTGGGTCTCCTACGCAGTTTTCATATTTAAAAAAAAATTTACATCGGTTTCCTTTCAAATTTTCCTTAAAATAATACATTACACACAAAGCATGTCATCTTCTCAATTAATTATGAAGAGCCTTTAAACTACGCCAGTATTATTATACAAGTAGCCTGTACTGCAATTTAATTAGTAATCTCGTGCATATATCGATTCAAGAGGTGAGTTGAAGAGAGGGGGAGTTGGAAGGAGTAGAACAGAGAAGGAAGGTAATCCGTGAATACGTGCAAAGGGTTGAATATATCTATCCATAAGTATAAGCCATACAATATGTCAATTAGGGCCGCAAATAAATTGCTTGCGATGTCAAACTTGCCGTTAGACAGCGCACGTCAACTTCCCCTGATACTCTGTACCCTGGAGCACTGCGCTGCAGCCAGATTTTTAAACAGATTAAATATTTCGAGTATTGGCACTTGGTCATGAAATGCACGAACGTGTCTGACTCATCTTTATTGGTTTTTTTTTTAATTCTGGAAGCGACAGCCAATCAGTTTCCCTTATTATATGTGATGCTTGGATAGGCATGAAGTATTCATTCGTGTTCTAACGAATACATGTTATACCGGTAATGCTTACAAAAAAATATGTCTCAACTTTTGAATTCGCGGAAGCATGAGTGAGTTTTAGTAAAACGTCAGAATCAAACGTCAAACCTACTCAGACTATTAAATCAAATATCTTTGTCAAAGAAATATATTAAGAATCGGAAGGTTGTTTGAATGTTTGCATGAATCTATCTAAATATTACTTCTTAATGTTTTTAAAAAATGCGGAAAACTTTAAGAATCTACTTTTAAAGGTTACCTTTTATTCATTTCGTGGATGTTTCCTCCATAGAGTAACTTATTTTACATAGATATTGATTCATATAATATAACCTGAGAAATAATGCATGCTTTGCAGGTAAAAGTAATATCCATTGTATTATTTTTCTTAATTAATTTGTGATGTTTTTTTAATCTCTACTCTTGTAAATATCTTTTCAGTGTATTTACTAGTTTATTCCCTTTAATTTTATATTCCCTTTTTTTTCAATATGTTTGTCCTTCTCGAAATAAGTGATTATTTTGCTCCTTGGGAATAATTTACAAAAAATGTTTTCTTTCATACTGTGACCTCTGGATTCGTAATAATAAAAATATTACTTGCCTAATTTATATAGCGCCATTTTATCTTCAAGGGCGCTTTACAAAACATAAAAGCTATGGCTTAATTTACCATAAAACGAACATAATTCCTTAAGCTAAAGTTAAAATTACATTATTGATATTTAAATGTAAGTTATTTGTATTAGTCAATATACGCAGGCGAGCGTCATAACCACTCGACCACATAGACCGTCATTGCATCACATTCAAAACACAAAAAATAGATCTAATTTTGTACATAATACAACAGAACTATCATTTTTAAACTTCGTGAACTAAAACGAGTTTTTATATATATATAATAATATATGTCTCTTTCATTATATTCAACTACTTTTATCTTTTAGGCAAAATAAGTGATGCGTATTTGTGTATATGTAAGTAATAACAGAGGGTGGAAAAAGAATGACAAAAAGGTAATAAATACAATTACAAGAAATAATTTCAATTGAAAACTTTGAAAGCTCCCGTCGTAGGCTTTGGCCCGTGCGTAATCCCGCAATTCACCCTCGCCATCGCGGTACCTATCTAAATGATACAGAAAACCGAATCCATTGTGCAAAGAATTATAAAGGGTTGTTAATTGCGCTTACAGAGGCGTTTGTTCCACCATAGTTCTTCCTTTGTCATGGGAAATGCTGGCACAATGACCACTTCATATTTGTATGATTCCGTAATGTTTGCGTTGAAACGTTTTCGGACGAGTAAAAATTTATAGAAAAAGGTTATCCTGGTTTTTTTTTTGGCGATGATTAATCATGGGCGATGTCTGGGTTGGGTTTAGACGTTACGAAGGTCGGGGTTATATTTTATATGTTTATTTAAAATATCACGGAAAATGATAAATTGGAAGGTTAACTTAAAAAGTTGCGTTGTAGGATAGGTATATTTATTGGATGGACGTAGAATGTTTAAAAGTGTGTTTGCGTTACTTGATTTTTATTCTTGTTTGTTGTGACTTGACGAGTTTGTGTTATGAATTCGAAACAGAGGATATTCAAACAATTTTGCAAATGTCCGAACCAAAATAAATGCAAGGGTTGATAGATCGGATAGGACGCCACACATATCTGTCGCGGCACACTCTCCTTGCTTCACACATCTTCTGTTATGTTGACTGTTGAATAAGTTCTCCGACATTCCACCCATTTGCGCCTCATGTATGCTCCCGACTTTCCATGCATTCATCTTTTAATCCATCGCCCATTCGCCGTTTTAATCCGTTTTCGACAGAATTGAGCGAACACACCGCGAGAGTTCCTAGCAGAGAAGCTTTTATTTCGGCCTTATCACCTCAGACCATCGGTCAAAGGCCAGGAATCACCCATCCATATAACTACTCGCTTGACTTTCAAAGGCTGTGTCGCCTAACCTAACCTAACCTAACTTAACCTCCCGCTCTCCGTACACAAGTAGGCCAGTTGCCAGGAAGACATACTACACCGGTACACATATTTGCAAGTGACTACCTTCAAATGCCACGCTGCCATTTTATCAACGCGATATCTTGTAATTCGCACATGTTGATATATTTTATGGGTATGTTTATCATGAATTATTATGACATTAATTTGAACGATGGAAACTTTCAGATTTTAGCCATTCGGCTGGCACGTAAGTATCATTAAACTGACGCGCTACATCCCTTTCCACCCTACTTCACAACACTAGGTTGTAACATTATAAGCATTTGTAACAATGTAATGGAAAAGTAGAGATCTGTGTTTTTTTTAAGAAAGACAAACACTCCCGGGTTACGAATAACCTGACAATATTTGAAAAACTCCTACTGCCATCCTAATCTGTAGACTCAGAAACAATGAATTTCTGTTCCTCAATCATCACTATATTAATTATGGGTATCAACTTATCATTATTATCACAGTAACGTCAATTTGCTTCACTAGAGTTTTGATCACTCAGTCCGAGTGCTATATATAGTTTACTATTACTCACTTCATGTTTTTCTAACCTAGGTCCGACAGCATGGGCAACAACCATTACATATATGTGTTAATGTAAATAAATATGTTAGTTGTAAGTCACTAGTTATAAGTATTAGGCACAAGTAAATATAAAGTCTTACTTTTAATATTATGTTAATTATGCTGTAAAGCGCCCTTGAGGTGATATTTCTGTCACAAAAACGGCGCTATATAAATCAACCAACTATTATTATTATTTATCATTCTCCACTGTCCAGAATGTCGAAACTTGTTAACTCAAGCCATGGTCTTGAAATTTTTGGTAGCAGTCTAAATGATTTTCGTCATTCTTTACTTTGACTCTAACAAAACTTAAACTAGACCATGGCTTGAATGTTCTCCCTTATGTTTATTTTGCCTTATTTTTGTCATCGCTACATTTATTATTATGTATGTGCTATTCCTTCTCTGTTGCTCTTTTTTCCATTTCGTGTTTTATATGTATTTTTTGTCATTCTTTACGACTGTACCAAAAGACTTGACCTTGGCTTTCATTTGAGTGTTCTTTCTTATGTATATTTTGCCTTATTGCTGTCATTGCTTTATTTAATATTATGTATGTGCTGTTCTTCCTCTGTTGTTTTTTTCCCATTTCATGTCATGTATAATTAGACTTTAGTCCGTTAGTCTATAAATAAACAATAACCGGAATATGTTGCTTGTGCAATGATGGAGGACTTAGACGCCCGGGTGGGAATAAGACGCGTTTGTCCACTCAGCTAATAACCGATCAAAACACCAAATGCGCTGTCTGTCTGTCTGTCTTTTCTTCTGTCTGATATTTTGTACGAGTGCCCGTATTTAAACTGGAGGTTGTCGGATGACTCTCGAAGATCGTATCTTCCGATGACTCATTAGAAATCTTTTTGGGACAAGAGAAACTTACATTACATAAGCATTAAAATACACAAATTTATATATTTTAGAAACAAATCAAAATGTTACATTTCACATACAACATAGTGCAATGAATAGTGAAAAAATATAAAGAAAAAATTTCAAATATAAATAGAAATAGAGATAAATAAAAAAAAAATTATGTTTGACAACTTATAATTATAAATTACGCCCTGGTAAAATAACGACACGTTGCTCGAAATGGCTCTAGCCGTGTTTGGTGACCAGGTACTTCGCAACCTTCCTCTTCCCCATCTCCTTCCCCTCCCCACCCCCTTCAGCCTCACAACATACCCCAATAGGGGATGCCACAGTGTCACTGGCTTCAGACGGTTGGGAGCAGTTTGAAACATTGTGCGGTATTCTCTATAAACAAAAATTAAGAAAATTTTAAAAATTCACAACGTATCGATTCAAAATGAAGAATACTCGTCATTTGTGAAGAACAGTATCCAGTAGCGTTGGGAAAAACTTCAATGTTTTGCGAATGCTTCACGAATTGTTAGTTCTTTTTGAAGTGTTGGTTCAGTGAAATGAAGTTATTGAAATGAAGTTAATGAAATGAATGAAGGTTAAAATGAACTACCACCTTCAATTGAAATATCTCTTAATTTTGTTACTTTCTTGTGTTTTGTAAATGGATATATAGTCTGTAAAACACACAAAAAAAAAGTTATTAAAATGAATGAACGCTATAATGAACTACCGACTTCAATTGAAGTATTTGTTCAATGAACAATGGATGAAGTATGAACTGTTGCCAAAAGAAGTAGTTCTTTGAAGCAGTTCTTTCAAAGCGGTCGCAACGCTAGTATCCAGGATAGTAATTTGTCGTGATGGCTCAACCGGTGCAGAAAGTTGATCAGTGCGTACAGGGCCGATTCCACGACATCTAGCGACCTTTGCAGGAAGTATTAAATGCGCCCCCCCCCCTTTTTTTATTTAATTTTCATGTACAAAATTATAAACTGTTTTACTGACTCACTTTCTCTGTTGCAACTTATCCAGTTCAACATTCCTTGCCGTAGACTTGTAAACAATGAATTGCTGTTCCTCAATCATCACAATACTAATGATGGGTATAATTCTCCAATGTCCAGAATGTCAAGAAAACATTTCAAGACCATGGCTTGAGTTGGATTGGACTTTAGTCCGTTAATTTATAAATAAATAAATTTGTGAAGAATAGTATCCAGTTTAGTATTTTTTCATGATGACTTAATCGGTGCGGAAAGTTGATCGGTGCGGAGAGTTGATCAGTGCGGAGTGGCGCGAGTCCTTGCGCTCACACAGCGGAGATACTTAGCCCGTAATAGCTTCCTTTTGAGTCATCAGTCGCCTTTTGTAGGAGTGCCATTACTCAGGGGGTGGCCACCCCCGCGCCCACTAAGCCCGGCCAGCTTAGGCCGGCCCGCACACCTAAACGCGCAGATATATTTTAATGCACTCTCTAAGTAAAAGGAATTAGGCGCTCTCGCGAAGTGACTCGCGTGAATTTATTTCTTAGTTACAGCGATCTCCACGGGAAGAGCGATTTTATTTGTGAGCCTTCCCGCTTTCGGTCGAAATCCAACAGAAATTTCTTTCTTTGTAATGTTCTTAACAAACGGCCTTAACCCGCGGTAGATACTCTAAGTATCGCCCTGGTGAAATAACACCCTTCACTCTTCGGAATCGAAATGTCGCTTGGAATGGCTTTAACCGTGTTTGGTGACTAGATTTGAATAACCAGGTACCTCACAACCTTCCTTTTACCCATATACTTCTGTTCCCTATTCTTTTGAGTCTTACAGCATACCCAAAGTGGGGATTTCATAGTCCCACTGGATTCAGACTATTGGGAACAGTTGGGACTCTTATACGGTATTAACTTAAAAAATTAAAATATAATAACAATAAAAATACCTGCACATTAAACACAAAGAGTAGTATCTGCATATTCTCAGTATCGCCCTGGTGAAAGACCACTATTCAGAATCGAATGTTACTTGAAATGTCGCTAGCCGTGTTCGGTGACCAGATCTGAATAGCCATGTACTTCCCAAGCATACTCTTCCCCATTTCTTCCCCCCCCCCTCACGACCTTCGGCCTAACAACGTACCCCAATCGGGGATGCCATAGTCCCACTGGCTTCGGTCAGTTGCGAATCTTGTGCGGTGATCACATAAAAAAAACTACGACCCTCCAGTTTTCTTTTTCTAGCAAGAACGAAAAATATTCCCTCAAATCTTCTGTCATAATAAGTGCTATCTCCCAATATTTAATCGTGTAAAAAAAAAAAGAGTCAAACATGCAGTTTTGATCAGGTTTTTTTTTCTGGATTAAATGCTATGACTCTCGTTTGATTCTGAAGGCTTTTGTGGCCTTTCAGTAATTTCAAATATATTTACCATTTGGGAGAAGGCTTGATTCAAGCGTCGCAAGTTTGGGACTTTTTTTAGCTTTTTCTCGCTTTAGGTAACTCCAGTGAGAGCATCGAGTTGCCTGAGAAAACTTTGTTTTTTTTAAATCCTACCAGGTACTGAAGACTTAGGAATTTTATTGTAAAAAAATACTTTAAAATGGCCTGGCTTTTCACATTTCCGGCGACGATATTTCTCTAAGCAATTCTTTCAGCATAAGTTGAGCGGTTGGAATCATTCTCAGGTATATATCCTCGATATACAATATGGTTTTCTTGATTGGGAGGAAAAGTTACTTATCGTGAGTATTAATACTTCATTTGTTAGTCACGTATTCGTTCATGATACTGTAAACATTTTCCTATCAAATTACAAATGCCTATCTCGATTGATTCCTATACTTTATTGATTTTAGGAACAAACCTACCAGTTATTAAAATTATTTTTCGGACAAGAGATATGTTCATTACGTAAGAATAATAACAGTGAACTTATAAAGCGCAGTTTTGTGATATTCCACCTCAAGTGCACTTCATACTTAATCAATTAAGCTAATACTAACTAACAAGGAGAAAATAAAATATATTATCTTTTTATATATTTTTTTAATGTGAATACCGAGCAAGAGTGTCAACTGCTCCCAACCGTCTAGAGCCAGTGAGATTATGACATCCCCAAATAGGGTATGTTGTGAGGCTGAATGTAGTGGGGAGGGGAAGGAGATTGGGAAGAGGAAAGTTGAGAAGTACCTGACTATTCAGATCTGTTAACCAAAGCCATTTCAAGCAACGTTTCGATTCTGAATGGTGGTATTTCACCGGGGCGATACTTAGAGTATCTACCACTCTGGAACGTGCCGCAAATATACTTTTTATTATTTTTATATGAAATAAATGTGTTACGACTTATATTAATTAAATAAAAGTCATTGGCGCACGCCGGGTTTGAACCCGCGATCTTTGGATTCGCAGCCGAGCGTCTTACCACTCGACCACGGAGGCCGTCACGTGTAATAACAATAAGATTATTTTTTAAATATTTTAATGTTACGTGCTCACATCACAGCGGAAATTTGGCTGCTCTATTATTCTTCATTCTAACTACGTCGAAACATTTGATTCAGGCACGAGCTAGACAAAGCGTCACTTGCCCGCGACATCTCGTGTAAATTATGTGATATTGCTCAAGCAAATTCCACCCCCCCCCACCACCCGCCGCACAACCTGCACGGCCAACCGAAGATCCAATAAATCAGGGAAGGGATCTCCTCGCGGTCTAAGTGTTTCATATTTGATATCGACATTATCCGTGGCCCAACAAGCCGAGTGTGATTTATTGGCTGGGAACCGCCGAGGCCCGCCTGCTACCCTGATACGTTCTCTGTTCAGCCCAGAAATCGGTACTGAATAAATCGCATCAGACGTACTCGATGCACTGAAGATGTAAACCTGTAGCCGTGTGTTGTGTGCCTATTCTCGTGCCCTTACTTCGAGTGAAATTGATCAAACACTTGGAGTAACAATGTATTGAGAGAGAGCTAATTATTTTTACCCAACCTATACAAACTTGCGATAAATCACTTTCTCCGGGTTTTCACGTCCTACACCATGAGAGAGAAAGAGACAACAAATATAATACTCCGCTTCTATGTACTGTAACAATGATATTGGGCTCCCGGGTCACAGTGTAATAATACTGTGAAAAGTGGTTATACGAATACACAAAAACATTATGTCGATATGTGATATTAATGAATGTATAAATACCCTAGCCTTATTCTTTATCACTAAATAATATTTTTAATTATTAATAATATTATTTAGTGATAAAAAAGATTGTCAATAAAAATAAATCTGCAATTTAAGTATTTTTGTACATCAAAATAATTATTTAACTAACTAAGTAGTTAAATATCACAAGGGCAGAGAGGATATACTGCCACACAACTTTGTCTTGGCACATACTCCTTGATTGATATTCATACCATATCAATAAGCTCTCATGCGGAACAATATTGTCACTGAGCGGATCCGGACGTTGGTGTGAATCCAGTTTAAAAATCGTTTTTTTTTCAGCCGTACTGACGTGAGCAAATTTCATATATTTATTACTCGACTTGAACCAAATTACACGCAATGCAAACTTTGTCAATAGATTGATTATTTTGTTGACAGGTGTTACGGTTCATTTCGATGTTGGAAGAACAGGTTTTAATGGTAAAAAAAACTCATCAAAAGATAATGATGAATGCCCAGTGACTATTGGCACCTCCAGCACACTAGAGGTTAAACAGATAATCGATTTCATTAACCTTTCTTGGGCCTAAAAATAGAAAAGACTCATGTTAATTTGTGTTCCTTTCAAATCCGTACAGCTCACGTTTCTAGGGATTACTTGTTCAGTGACTCGGTGCAGTAAAATAACATACGGCTCGAGGCGCGGTGATGTACGAATCTTTTAAGTCACGCTTTGTCTGAAAATTGTTGAACAAATTTTTGAACAAAATGTAGAAATGTGAGGCAATAAATTTTCTTGCCGGAGTAAAAATACACATTGATCTAAACATCTCAACAATACTTGATTAATTTATATAGCGCTATTTTTGTGCAATTTCACATCAAGGGCGATTCTCGTGCCCACATACACAGTATATAGCTAATGTCAAAACAAACCTCGTATCGTTCACATTTGTCATAAGTGACTTTTCAGTGTATTTTGGTATAAAATTAAAAATATACAACCTTACCTTATCTTGTAATCTAAGTAATTTTTTAAGGTTTTTTTTAAATTTTTTTAAAAGTAATTCATTGTAAAGCCTTATTTTTTTACTCTCATGGGTAAATGACGTGTTGTTGAGGTTTTACTTGTTTTCTAAATATACAACCCCATAATCATTTCTGCATTCGTGTCCTGTTCGCGTTCGTTATGACGTACGTTATGAGTAAGTGATTCAGCGCAACGGAACAGGTTGAGGGTGTGCTACAACAATGCCTATAAGTCAACTTCTGCAACTTCCAAGATTCTGCAGTGCCTCTACAATGTTCACCGAAGGGAGGGTGCACTCGTCCCCCGCCTTACTTCGCCACCGACTAGCCAGCTTCTGGGGAAGGACACGGAATTCAACCAACGCCATTGTCGCGGCTGCATCTGAATGGCTTAGCTCTCCTCTCAACGTGCGATGGCTGCAGATGATGCGGAGACCACCTTGAAGCACGCTCGATTAAAATGACATTCACTACTAAGAGGAACAATTTATTCAGCTAGCGTTTGGATGGATCGAGTTTGAATCTCACAGCGGTATCGGTACCCTTCTTAGCACGTGGAAAGTAAGATATTGGCCCCATCAATCTTAACGCTGCCAGGATGGACTTCCTCTTGATGGCGTTTTGCAGAAATAAGATCTAATATTCCACATTAATATTTCCATTTTATTTTTATTTTTTTATGTTTTCTTTTTATTGTTATTATGTATTATTATCAATTATGGAAGGTATTGCACTACTCCTGCATAGCTTTATTATTATTAAATATGAAAGACCTTTATGAAAATACGCTGTTAACGAATTAAAGATGCAACTTTAGATTCCACAATCATATTATCAAATCACCGAGGGGGCTTCCAATATTTTCAATTTGGGACGTACCCAGCTGGAGGAGGCGTTATGTGCCCAACCAAAACCAACTTTTAATATCATTATGTTCCTGTACTTTGAATATCGCAGCGACCCATCTAACGCGTAACCAAATAAGTGGGGGGGACCACCGCATTTAGTTCAGAAGGGAAAATTCGGAAAGGGAAGCGACTTCCGGTACAGACGGTATTCAAAGCACAGAAGGAGATATTGAGATTCTTTTGTATAGTCGTGTCGAATTTATTTTGAGTTTCGATAATATCACTTTTTTTGGGACTGTTTTTCACTCTCGTATTAACTTTTTAATTAACTAACATTTTTTTTAAAAGTTTTGTTAAATAAAAAACACTTCTTCAAAGTTTACCGTTTATTTTTATGTCTTTAGAATATATCTTTGAATATATAATTTTAATAATATTACACAACTGCTGACCTAGTACAAATCTCGAGTGCGCCCCACTGTTGAGTTTGGCAGCCACCTTTGGTCTGGAGCCCTAAAATACCTGAAAAACAACCTAGACTCTGTGCAGTTACGGACGGTCCGTTCGATAGATTCTCTGGACAAACGGATTGCAGTCTTTGGAGCACAGATTCCAAAGCTATCCTTCTACCGGTATGTCAATAGAAGATGCTCCGAGGAACTTGCATCATTGATCCCTTCGGCGCCAATGCATAGCCGGGAAACTCGCCAAACGCGCGCCTAACATTTGTACACAGTTGACATTCGATACATGAGAACGGGTTGGTTCTACGACTCGTTTAACTCGTGGAATGATTTTCCGGCCTCTGTGTTTCCTCCTTCCTACAACATGGGCCCCTTCAAGACCCAGGACCACTCCTTTCTATCCTCAAAAAGACCCCCCACACAACATCTCCAAAGATAAGCCGTGTTTGGTTACCAGATCTGAATAGCCAGGTACTACTTCCAACCTTCCTTTTATCCATCTCTCTCTCATCTCTACCATCTTCAGCCTCCCAACATAGCTAAATTGAGGATTCCATAGTTCCACTAGCCCAAGAAGGTTAAGAGCAAGACATTTGTGCGGTATTCACTATAAACAAAAATAACAATAACAAATTCTTACAATTTTTTCCAGTACGCTGTCTACCATCCAATAAATCAAAACCTACCCACCAATAAAATAATGACAACGACGTCAGACATATAAAATAGTGAACCTGCTAAATGGTACATCATAACAGTTGAAAAAGAAAAGTGCACCGTTATTGTTGACCTTTTGTCCATATAGATTTAATTTCCACAAATATCTCTTATTCATTTTTTCTCGTTATTGTATTAGATTAGTTAATTTAGTATGAAGCGCACTTGAGGTGAACTGTCACAAAACTGCGCTGTATAAATTCACTGTTGTATAATTTTATATTAATTATAGACAGTTATGTTATCTCACTAAGGCCTAAATGTCCTTGCAAAAAATGTGGAATAACACCTTTGACCTACATAAACACAGTCGATATAGAATTATATCTCCACACTCTCTTGCAATTTTAAACCATTGACAATTTGTTTCACACTCCTAAGCCGAACAGAGTCCCGAATTGGCCGCGATTGTTAGAACAAGTATCAGAGACTTGCTATGTATTCAGAGTACATTCATAGTCAATTTCCGATAGAAAGTCACCCTCGCTCTCTCGCCTCGCCTCTCTCCCGCGAGGTACTTCTACACCATTCTTCCTCCGAATTTCAAACAGAAATCAGCGGCATTGTTGTCCAAGAGATGCAAGGAATATTTCACACAACGCGCTTGTTTATGCAGAGACATTTTGATAAACAACCCAAAATACACAAATGGATATACGGACGTTTTCTGGAGCTTTACGATATGTCCACACTGAGCTTATACATGACCACACTGAGCTTTTACATGGGACTTTTACATAACAAATGAATGTATAATATGAACATAAATTCTAAAAAATAAATTATACAAATTAATGAACTAATTCAACACGATTTTATCAAATTAAAAAAATGATTGTATATAATTTATAAGACATATTTTGAAAAAAAAAAAAAATTACAGTAAAGGTAAAAATAAAGAAAACAGGGAACAATTGAGGAAATATTAGATTAACCAACAAAAAATGTTAATAATATGCAACCACAAGTAGATATTTATAGTTTTTGTGTTCAATTTGTAGATCTCCATTTTAATTTTTTATATAATTCAATTGAATTAAATTTAATATTATTATTATTATTGAGTTCTGCTATTTTAAGTTTTTTTATTTTTTTATTTTTAGTGACAGCTGTTTCGGCGTTTAAGGCCATTGTCAAACTGTCTGAAACAGCTGTCACTAAAAACAAAAATAAAAAAAACTTAAAATAGCAGAACTCAATAATAATAATAATATTAAATTTAATTCAATTGAATTATATAAAAAAAAAAACTAGTAGATATATTTGCTATATAATACTTGTATTACTTTTGTTATTATTTAGGATACAAACAGTCATACAAGTGTAAATATAGTAACAATTAAACATATTTTGGACCAATAAAATTTCATTAACAAGTAAGTTTAGGTTATATTAATAAGTGAAAGTTTAGGTATAAGCAAAATATATAATATTAAATATGGTAGAATCAATGTCATTTAAAGTATCAATTCGGTTAGTTTTATTTTATATGATTTCAATTTACAGTTGAAAATGTTTACATCTTGTGGGGTATTGTGGGTTTTGCAGATTTGGGCTTACAGTGTGGTATTTCAAATAAATCGTTCGATCTGGTGTTGACTTCAGGGTAACGAAATGCAATCCTTTCTAGCAGATATGATGAATCTACAAGACAGTTCACAACTTTGTCTAAGAATAAAGCATTCAAGACTTTTCCGCGTTTATATAGAGCAATGGGATCAAACTGATGATAACTAAAACGATACGATAAGTTTCTAATTTTGTAACTGTTAATTTATGGTAGAATCCCATTTTAATTATTTAATAAAACAAATTTATAACTTTTTTATTTTTTGACTGGACCGGTTTCAGCCACTATACTATTTTTGGGATGTCAGGGGTAGTAAACCATGATTTTACTTTAATTATATTTATCAGTATAGCTGCATGATTTTACTAGTTACAAGTTACTTTTAGTTTACTATTTTATATATCTAACTGGTATGATGGGTTACAGTTGTATTTCTCTAAGTATGATTTTATGATGTATTTATATAATGCAAGGTTGCAAGTTATAAAATTGTTGTATTAAATCACGATACGATTAGTGTTACAATTTTTTTTTTGATATTTTCAACAAGATCAATATAGATTTGATATTATTATTGATTTCTAATTATTAAGGCGAAATCAAGTTGTGACCTTACATATGTTATATAAAGCAGAATTAGAGTGATTTTAATAATACCATTTTTTTACTTTATTCCACTATTTTTTATTTAACATCTGACCGGTTTCACCTTATGACGGGCATCTTCAGACTGGTCACCATTCTGAATCACCAGTCTGAAGATGCCCGTCATAAGGTGAAACCGGTTGGGTCTTAAATAAAAATAGTGGAATGGAGTTAAAAAATTGGTATTACAAACATAATTAAAATGGAGTTCCACCACGAATAAACAGTTTCAAAATAAGAATTACAGTGTTTGGTGTAATGAAGGAAAAAATCCATTTGTTTATGGGCATTTTAACATATATTCAATATGATCCTTAAAAATCAGTAAAGGTTATAACACTACATTTCTGATCATTTTTTTTATTTTTTATATGAATACCGCACAAGAGTCTCAACTGCTCCCAACCGTCTAGAGCCAGTGAGACTATGGCATCCCGAAATAGGGTTTGTAGTGAGGCTGAAGGTAGTGGGGAGGGAAAGGAGATGGGGAACAGGAAGGTTGGGAAGTACCTGGCTATTCAGTTCTGGTCATCAAACACGGCTAAAGCCATTTCAAGCGACGTTTCAATTCTGAATGGTGGTCTTTCACCAGGGCGATACTTAGAGTATCTACCACTCTAATCAATCGACAAATAAAGCAAAAAAAGCATCTTTACTTATTTTTCGACGGATTGTTGCATTGTTACTAACTTAACATCTCGTGTTATTCGGGTGTTTGTCTGTCCTGAAAAAAACAAAAATTCTTGTATTTAGTCCAATGTAAGTAAATTATTGCGTCATTTCATATTTTTTGGGAGGTGTTTTGGAGAAACCTCCGTAACTCGTGATGGAAATGAGGTTATGCGCTAAAAACAGTTGCATTTAGCCTAAAACACTGTGCTGTTTCCAAAGCACTAAAACTCACCATTCGAACAGATTGTGTGCTTTATTACACCACGTGGGTAATTATATACCACGATATTCCATTGTTCCGCGTCATTAACAGTTAGTTATTATTCATTGCACCATTTCTTAAGCTGCTCGAATCCATCAGATAGAGTTCCAGATAACTCTGGCCGATATGATTAGGATTCACAAATCTTAGCTGCGTGGCAAAGTTCTTATTTCCCAGTTAGATTGAAGCACGAACTGAGCAACTAATAACTCGTCCCGTAGTATTCTGTTTGCCCACCCAATTTGATGAAGATAATAGCATTTAGATTTTAAAACTTTTTCTCGCCTATTTGTTTATTCGTATCAATTTTATTGCTTACTTAACACTCTATAAAATCATTATTTTTTTAGCTGTGTCGCTAATAGCAGGGCACGCTTTCG
The DNA here is from genome assembly GCA_022651775.1 of Drusus annulatus. Classification (NCBI taxonomy): domain Eukaryota; kingdom Metazoa; phylum Arthropoda; class Insecta; order Trichoptera; family Limnephilidae; genus Drusus; species Drusus annulatus. Next base: position 23,199 of record JAGWCC010001073.1, on the reverse strand, counting down.
GCACGGGTTTATATTGTGAAAAAATAATATAAGACCGAAACAAGAATATTTATCAAATGCATCTTCAGTTTAAAGTAGAAAATCTGTTGAATTAATAAAAATAATAATAACAGTGAATTAATATAGCGCAGTTTAGTGATAGTTCACCTCAAGTGCGCTTCATACTAAATTACCTAACCTAATATAACAACAAGAAAATAATAAGCATTTAATATATTTGTATATTTTTTTTATATGAATACCGCACAAGAGTCTCAACTGCTCCCAACCGTCTAGAGCCAGTGAGACTATGGCATCCCCAAGTAGGGTATATTGTGAGGCTGAAGGTAGTGGGGAGGGGAAGGAGATTGGGAAGAGGAAGGTTGGGAAGTACCTAGCTATTCAGTTCTAGTCGCCAAACACGGCTAAAGCCATTTCAAGCAACCTTTTGATTCTGAATGGTGGTCTTTCACCAGGGCGATACTAAGAGTATCTACCACTCTAAAACGTGCCGCAAATATACTTTTTATTATTTTTATATGAATTAAATGTGTTATATTAATTAAATAAAATTTGTTTGAACCCGCGACCTTTGGTTTCGTAGTTGAGCGTCTTACCACTCGACCATGGAGGCCGTCAACATGTATGCAAATGAAAACTATCTAAAATCATGATCGCCATCATAAATCATGAATGTTCCGATATGGGTATAACAGTGCCTATATATATTAACGGATAATAAAACTGGTATTGTCAATTCATCAATAGAAACTCTCCAATGGTAAGCTCCGGCGTCGTGAAATTTGCACAGCTATTTTTGGCTCGCTATGTAGAACAAGAGAAAATTATGAGCCCTACGTAAAATCATATGATTCTGATGATAAAAGGCCGGAGCAGCCAAACCTTTAGACAGTGACTTCTGATGTCATGAAATTTAAGACAAACACAATTATTTTTGAAATATATTTATTTTATTTAAAAAAAAACAAGAACATTTCGGGATATTTTTTCACTATAAGGTCAAGTGAAGCTTGATAGTGAAGTTGATCTCGTATGTTCATAAAAGTGTTTGTCATATTAACCTTTCCTTACCTAAAAGTGAAAATCAAACGTACCATCCGAAGGGGGGTATCGTAGTTACCCCATTTGATCTTGCTTATTAAAGCATTTGCATGGCTTAATCTTGGGTAATACTTACAGCGAGAAGTATATTTACAGTCCACAATGAAATGCTTATACCATCCCTGATGCATGGCAGTGAGACATGTAACTAACAGAGAAAGGATGAAAGTAGACTGAATGCCGTATAAATGCGATCCCTGAGGCGAATGTACGGTAAAACCATGTATGACCATGTTAAAAAGTTAATATCCGGGAAGAATGCAAAACTTCATGAATAGAAATAAAAAAGGACGCTTAGATGGTTTGGGTATTTAGAGCGGATGTACGAAAAAAGGAGTGTGAAAATAATATATGAAGCGAAAGCGAAAGAAATAAGAAGGCGGGGACGCTCGAGGAAGACATGGCACGATCAAGTGAATCAAATAATTGAGTCGAAACATGTCACGAGTCAGAATAACAGAAGTTTATGTGTGAGGTGAAAAATTATAAAACTGCGCTATATAAGTTCACTGTTATTATTATTATTATTATATGTGGATATCCGAAAAGGATGCAAGGCTGATGTGAGCGTAATCAATAGGATCAAGAAAGGGACTCTTGAATAGTTTGGGCATTTAGAGCAAATTGACGAAGAAAGGAGTGTGAAAACAATGTATGAAAGTAAATGGAAGAAGAAGTCGAGGACGTCCGAGAAAGACATGGCACGATCAAGTAGATCAAATACTTCAATCGGGCCATGTGAAGAGTCAGAGTGACAGAAGAGTATTTTTGAGACGATGTATGAATGTAAAGTAAGTAAGGAGTGTGTGCCAAGACAGAGTTGTATGGCGGTCTGTCATCTATACCCACCCCTGCGGGGAAACGGCGTGATGGTCAATTAGTTAGTAAGTTTGAAATTTATTTTTGGTATTTTTATGATATCGCACAAAGTCGGGGTTACTTGAGAACCCCCACCCCCCTCCTTCAGAACGGGAGTGTTAAAAAATCCCACCATAGATCACAGAAAATCCTAGTGCACGATACAGATCTTACGTAGCTCGTCAGAGATAACATTGTGGCTCATTGGCAGAGCCCCTACACAATGTGATGTAATAATAATACATCATCGGGCCTCCTAAACGAAACGGAAAGTCATAGTCAGTGTCAAATACTCGGCTAATCACGGGCGCGGGTTAAAATGTCAATATATCGCTCGCTCGTCATTCTTCGGGATTACATTGTTTAATGCCGACGTCAAATGTCAATGATGTTGGCATTCTGACAAAGGTAGCTGTTCACTCCGCGCGGTTCACTGCGCGTGTGTAATGTTGTACACGCGTATTTGTTTCAATCGTCTGAAGACAATTATTTCTTCTTCGCGTCCCGAACAACTTGCGACGTGCGCCGTTGTTGCGTCACATGTTTGTTCCGATGGGCATTCTCTCGGAGTAAGAATCTACGTGGAGAGAGGGTTAAATATTTTTACCCAACCAACACAAATTTGCGATATCTCACTTTCTCCGGGTTTTTACGTCGAATGCCGTGAGAAAGAAAGAGACAAAAAAAGTCGTCACATAATATTGCAGCACTTTTAAGTAAGTGTGTAAGAATGTTCTCAGTTCGCGCTAACTTCAATCGTCGAGTCGTATAACTTACGTCGGCGGATTTTGAGGTTATTTCCATTATTTGCGTTGGTTAAAAAACTTGCGGAAAAAAAATTGTAAAACACCACTTTTCAGAGGTATTCAACAGTTTTTTTTAAATGATAAAAAGACATAAAATCAACAAAAATCTTGCACCATTATTTAGGTAAACTTTCTTTTATTAGTGTTTCTGTGATATTTTAGCTTTATAAATCATTTTAATAGTGTATTGATAATGTTTTGTTAAATGTATGCAAATATGTTTATTAAAAATGTCCAAATTCCGTGTGAGAGGTTACTAATAGGCTATCCAACCTCCTTTAACATATCTTTGTCACTTTCTATCAGAGTCAGTATCATAGAGTTGGTAGAGTAGTATCTATCCAAGGCAGTGAAGACAGTTTTTTACTTGTTTTTGATGATTTTAACCTGACTCGGCGCACCTGGACGTGGCTAAGACTAAGGCTACGGTATTTATACATCCATTCATATCACATATCGACATAATGTTTTTGTTTATTCGTATGCCCACTTTTTCACAGTATTTTTGTCAACAAAAATAAAGAATATAACCGAAAATACCGTTTAGTTGTGTCAATTTTGTGGCATGATCAAAAATGTGGGCGGAGTCCCGCTGTGAACCGGGGGCTTAAGATCATTGTTACAGTAAATAAAAGCGGTCTATGAAATCTGTTGTCTCTTTCTCTCTCATGGTGTACGACGTAAAAACCCGGAGGAAGTGATTTATCGCAAGTTTGTGTAGGTTGGGTAAAAATAATTAGCTCTCCCTCCATATTTTGTTACTTCAAGGTCAGTATAAAGTCAACAATACTGACTACCTCTCCATATATATTCTTACTCCAAGGTCTGAAGACAAATATTTCTTCTCTGTGTCCCGAACAACTTGCGACGTGCGCTGTTGTTGCGTCACATGTTTATTTCGATCTGTATTTTATTGTTATTTATGTGAATGAAGGCTCTCATGGCGTATGCTACAACAAATCATGCACCCCTCTCCGCTCCTTGGCTCCGGCTTCTTAACAGCGGAATAATTACTTACACGCAAATAAATATGCTAATTTTATCAAAGTCAAATATGAGCCAGCGAATAAATACAATTGAATGTGATGTTATGCTACGGTTAACCAATTATCAACGAGAAATAACGTTAACTGTATTGTAGAAAGCTCATCAAAGAGGGTAAACAATATTTTATTCATTAGCAGATTTGCTAACCGGTTTCGAGATTTTGATTGAAGCAGTCATACGGAACGAACATTTTTATTTATTTATTTGTATTGTCATTGTCCAATAACAAAAAAATACATGACACGAAATGGTGAAAAAAAGAGCAACAGAGAAAGAACATCACATACATAATATTTAAATGAAGAAATGACAAAATAGGACAAAAATATACATTTGAAGAGCATCAAAGTTAAAGCCTGAACAAGGTTTTGGTAAAGTCGTAAAGAATGACAAAAAACATTTAGACTGGTACCAAAAATTTCAAGAACATGGCTTGACAATTAAATATGTCGTCTTGTCGTACTTTTTGACAATCAATAACACATATAATACGACCTGAAAATAATTTTATTGAAGTATTTACTAGTTGTATATTTGCAGAATAGCTTTAGTGCATTATATTTCACCCAAAATCGATTCTTAGATTGAGGCGTTCCAAAATTTTGTCTCGGAGATCGTTAAAATGGCACTAATAAGTGTGACCATGTCAAATGTGACAATGTTAAATGTAAAGATGTCAAGTGTGACGATGTGAAATGTGACGATGAGAAATTTGACAATTTTTTTATTTTTTCATATTTTAATTTTGATGTTTATATTTTACGGTGTTAAATGTGACGATGTCAAATGTGACGATGTCAAATGTGATGATGTCAAATGTGAAGATGTAAAATGTGATGTTGTGAAATATGATGATGTGAAATGTGATTTAAATGTGACGATGTCAAATTTGGCGATGTCAAATGTGAAGATGTGAAATGTGAGGATGTTTATTTTGTGTATTTTGATATTTATTTTGTTTTTATTTGATGATGTGAAATTTGACGATGTAAAATATGATGATGTGAAATGTGATGATGTTAAATGTGACGATGCCAAATGTGAAGATGAGAAATGTGACGATGTTTATTCTCATATTTATTTTGTTTATATTTGACGGTGTTAAATGTGACGATGTAAAATATGAGATGTTAAATGTGACGATTTTGAATGTATCAATTTTGAATGTGTCAATTTTGAATGTGTCGATGTCAAATGTGACGATGTTAAATGTGACGATGTTAAATGTGACTATGTCAAATGTGACTATGCCAAATGTGACGATTTCAAATGTGACGTTGTCAAATGTGTCAAAAGTTTCAAACGAAATAAAAATTCAATTTAAAAATTTCAAAGTTTGATCATGAAATCGTTTATTTATTAAGTATTCCTACAGCTGTCATCGTCCAAACCATATTCCCATAAAAAATAAATTAAAAATTGAATCTTCGATTATCCAGATAATTTTTAAAAATCTTCTATATACGAGTAGATATCTCCAGGAATGCTTACGTTTGTCCAACATATTGGGTACGGTATAACTTCCAACCTGCATTCAAGTTGGCCATTTCGTGAACATTTATCGACTCCCCATCAGGTCGAATTCTATTTCAAGAGACAATATGATGTTCGATTCACACTATCAATAACACCGTCTCGACCATCCGAGGATAGTCCGCCGGGTGTGACGGCGAGCGGGACACGTGCTATCAATTAGAGGTTCACGCCGCTGAGTGTCTGGAATCGGGTTTCAAACGGGTCCCCGTTCCATTCCCCGTCATTTATTTCGTCTAATAGAGAAAACAGAGGAATGAGAAATGGCTGTTTGTTGACTGCGACCCGCGGCCAGGCTAAACCGTATCCGCCCAACATATCACATTTGTGACGGAAAGTAATGCCGTGGGGAGAAGGTTGATAATGCCGAGTTATTCACGTGTGCAGCAGTGTGCAGCAGAATGCAGCTAGCGGACTGTCTCAACACGCAAGTGTTTGTCGGAGACACATTTTAATGGTGGATGTTTCGAGTACACACTATTGTTCAATTTATTTCAATAACTAACTAAGTTACTCTGTTTTTCATTATCAACATTTCTTATTATTCTTTAATCACCTTCTCAGTTGACGTTTCGCCTCTTTCATTTAATATTATCTGTCTCTTCCTCTCCGTTCTTTTGGCATAATTTAATTAATATTCTATTGTTTTCTCACTTTTCTCTTCTTTTATTTTATATTGTGTTCTCCCTCTGTATGTATGTATAACCGCATACTTTGTATGTTTTGTTAAATTTAATTTTGTACCCTGATGATGCTTAGGCTAAGTTTTTCTTTAAATTTTATTAAATACTATGTTAACCTACAAAGTGATTACTTTCTACGAAAATATAAAAAAAAAAACAAAGTACCATCACGGCGTTTATCCGCAGGGGTAGGCAGAGAGAATGGATCGCCATACAACTCTGTCTTGGCACACACTTCCTGTTTCATTCACATTCATACATACTTCTATTTTATTCTGACTCTTCATGGCCCGACTCGAGTACCTATTTGTTTTACTTGATCGTGCCATGTCTTCTTTAGGTCGCCGGCTTCTTCTTTACTTCATATATGGGTATAACAGTGCATGTGTATATTAACAGATACAAAACCGGTTATGTCAATTAAGCCATAGAAACTCTTAAATGGTGAGCTCTGGCGTCGTAAAATTTGCACAACTCTTTGCAACCATTTTTGGCTCGCTGTGTGAAACTAGAGAAAATTAGGAGCTAAGCATAAAATCTTATGATTCTGATGATATAAGGCCGGAGCAGCCAAACCTCTTGAATAATGAGCTCTGATGTCATGAAATTTAAGAAACACACAACAACTTTTGAAATATTTAAAAAAACAATACTTCACTTTCAGGTCATATATTTTACTCACACTCCTTTCTTTGTTCATCCGCTCTACATACCCAAACCATCTAAGCATCCCTTTTAATCCCATTCATGACGCTTACATCATCATTCTTTCCGGATATCCACATTTTAACACGGTCATACATAATTTAACCCACACACGCCTCAGGGATTTCATTTCTACAACTAACTAACTAACCTTAGCGTCGCGTGTTTTCCTTTGACTCATCTCTTCGTCCATCCGTTCTACGTTGCCCAAACCATCAAAGCGTCACTTCGAAGCTCCATAGCTTATGACGGAAATATAGTTGCTTTAAATAATGTGTCAAAAAATTATTTCTGAAAATTGTTTTCTTCTTGTTTCAGGTAAGCTTATTTCATTGCAATTCTGAGCTTCGAATGGAGATAATAATGGTAAGTGTTGTCTTTATCTTCTTCTTGTTCATTTTCCGCTCCCATCGGAGGTTGGACAACATTATTGCCACCTTCGCTCTTGATACTGGAACTTATAATGCAGATGGTGTGTTGGGGCCAAACCACATCTCGAAATCCCTCGAACAATAATAGTTTTTATAAGTAGATATGCGTAGAATATCACCCTTCTCGTGAAATTGCATAAAAAACTTATAAATCATATCTATTGTAGATCAATCTAATAAAAGAACAGTGAGAAAATAATGGAGTAACATTTAAATTATAACAAAGACACAGAAAAAAGAGACAGATAATATGAATTGAAAGACGAAAAACGTTATTTTATTATTATATATTATTAACGTTATTATAAAATTACTCCATATTGGTATTATTCCATACCTCACCCATTTAATTATTAATATGTATCCAAATAGCTTCTTTTCCAGTAACAATGTAAAATGTCGTTTTCATATTTAAATTCAATATGGGATCTTTGTCTGCCCCTAACATTACATCATTAAATTAAAATCTAGCTTACTTGAATGTTTTCAATAGAACACAAAGGTTATTGTTATTATATGTATAAACCTACGCTATATTTATATACTTGCAGTTAAATACTAACTTTTCTCTTAATGTTATATTCTACCCATCTATTGTACTCCTTTATTTAAAAAATGTATTTATGTAAAAGCCTTAAAGGCGTTAATAAAATAAAATAAAATAAAAAATAAAAATAAAAATAAATTATCTTTCTATTATGTACACTTGTTTATTTACCAATTCTTCGTAATTATATTAAGCACTTTCAATTGTTCCCTCTCTCTAATATATGCTCTCTCTCTTCCTTCTTTGTGTTATATACTGTCTCACTCTATCATTAACTGTTGTACCTAAATATACCTGTTAACTCTGTATTTTTTCTTTAGTTATTATATGTGCCCTGACGAAGCTTGATCCAAGCGAAACCGGTTGGCCTTCATCATAATAAATTCTGTGGTTTTAAAACAAAGTATTCTTTTATTTAATATAATGTCCAACCACCATGTGATTGCTTCTTACGGAAAAATGTATTATTAGTAAAACAGGCAGCACCATAAAGGTTCGTATTGCATGTCGTAATTTGAGTCTAATGAAGGTAACGCTACAAAAAAGGCCCCACAATCTCAGTGTGTACGAATGAAGAAAACACAAAAAATGACTAATGTGACATTCTCATGAAACGGGGGCACAAAGAGGTATAAATAACCTACGTATAGGGGCGTATTCAGATTTCAGAATACGTGCGCATTTGTCTGGCATGTGTGAACACGCCCGCCGCGGGGAGGTGGCTCCCCCCCAGCGGTGAGGCGTAAGGTTACTAATAATAATTAATAATCTAGTAATCTCGGCTCCTCGACAAATACGTGAGCGAATGACGTCTGCCGCGCCAGCTCATGCTGGAAGAGTAGCGGAGGATGTGTGCCGGCTGCCGGTGATACCGCTAACTGACTGACCATCCCGCCGTTTTGCCATCCCATCGTGACAGAGGATGGACTGCCATACAACTCTGTCTTGGCCTTAGAGTATACAAGAGGTAGCCCAAGCCAAAGCCAGTGAAGTCAGTTTTGGACTTGTTTTTGATGATTTTAACATGACTCGGCGCAAATGGGCGTGGCTAAGACCAAGGCTACGGTATTTATACATCCATTCGTGTCACATATCGACATAATGTTTTTGTGTATTCGTATAGCCACTTTTTCACAGTATTTTTATCAACAAAAATATAGCATCTAACCTAAAAAACCGTTTAGTTGTGTCAAGTTTAGTGGCAAAATATAAAATGTGGGCGGAGTCCTGCCGTTAACCAGCGAAAATAACCAGCTTAAGAACATTACGACAGGATATAGAAGCCGTCCAAGAAATTTGTTGTCTCTTTCTCTCTCATGGTGTACGATGTAAAAACACGGAAACAGTGATTTATTACAATTTTGGATGGGTTGGGTAAAACAAATTAGCTATCCCTCCATATATTGTTCCTTCAAGGTCTTGGCACACACTTTCTTAAAATTCATCAATCGTCTCATACATTTATTTATTATTAAATTAACGGACTAAAGTCCGATTACAAAAAAGACATATAAAACACGAAATGGAAAAATCAAGCAACAGGGAGAGAATAGCACATACGAGTACATGGCTCGAGTTAACAAGTCTTGATTAGTATAGTGATGATTGAGGAACAGCAATTCATTGTGTCTGAGTCTACGGCAAGGAATGTTGAACTGGATAAGTTGGGACAGAGAAGGTGAGTACATACCTGTACTCTTCTCTTATTCTAACTCTTTACACGACCCGACTCAAGTATCTGATTCACTTGATCGTGACATGCCTTCCTCAGGCGTCCCCGACTTCTTCAGCCATTCACTTCCGCGTCATGTATTCTTCTAACACTTATTTTTTTCGTTCCTTCGTTCTACATGCCCAAACTATATCAGCCTTGCATTCTTTCCGGATATCCACATTTTTAACACGGTCACAAATGGTTTTACCGCACGTACGTCTCAGGGATCTAATTTCTACAGCATTCAGTCTAAGTACTTTCGTCGTTACTCTGCCAGTTCAATGTCTCATTGCCATACCCTTATATTTTGTTATTGAATGGATAATTATAACCTTTTTATTTTGTTAAAATCAATGTTTGTTACTTTTCATCGATCTAATAAAAAACATACAAAATATGGAATACAAAATAAAATTAAAAAAGTAAAAAATTAAAAATGAAAATAGTAAAAAATAATAAAAAAACCAAAAAACATAAAAAATAAAAAAACCCAAAAATTATTTATAGCTCCTCCGCCGTTAACCCATCACTGGTTAGCTCGCGCAAAGCCACTCGTTTCGTTCCTGTCGCTTCTAATTATGTATAATGCCGTTGTGTATTTCTCATGGGAAAGAAAGCAGTCATTTGACGGAGTTGAATATAAATTACTGACATTCGCGTTGCAATTCGCAATCAGCGATTCGCGGTGTGCCTTCCGACCGGCGGGCGTCGGGAGGGGGGGGGGGCGGTGCTGTTTTTATGCCTGCCACTGCCTTTGCCGAGGATGGAAGAGCCTATTTGAATGTGAGACTGATTGGCTGGTACTATTATTGACGATTGGACATAGATTTCTAGCGCTTCTACGTGCTAATTTAAAAGTTGTCACAATATTAATTCAAAGCGTCCAACCTACAATTTGCCAAAATCGATTTTACATGTTTTCCCATAGATAAATGCGAGATTTATATATTTGTCTGCTGAAAATATTTAACTCCTAAATGCCAAGAATAAATAAGGGAATTTAATTTTTATTAATGTACATTGCAGATATTTAAATTGTAGCCTCAAATTGAAGTTAAAAAATAATATTTTATATCCTTCAAAACTTTTATTTAAAGAATTTAAAGTCAGAAAATTAAATACCCTTTATTTGTACCACGCTGCATACATTAAAACCGCACCATTCAAAAATACAAAAAATCTTAGACAAAAATGCACTTTACCGATCCCGATATGTAAATTACAATATGTCAGCAAAGTTACAAATATCTGTGAATAAAATTATTTAATAGTTTACCGGAAGAAACAAGATTGATTAATGATGATCGCAAAGAATTCAAAATACAATTAAAAAACTACTAAAAACTTAAAATAAATATTATGAAAAATCAGCACAATTAATTGTTAGTAACTAAATAAATAACACCCCCTCATACACACAAGCACAGCTTTTTTATGAGTGTGCATCTTTATAATGAAAAGTTAGATTTAAAAAATATATATATTTTAACACTTTACAATATAATGTAAAATCTCTGTTTTGTATTATCTACTATGTTTAATAAATTAAATAATTTAACAATTAAAAAAATAAAAATAATAGTAATTCTCGTGAACAAAAAATAAATATTGATAGTTCATAAATTTAAAATAGCCTCTAAGAACCATATTTATTTTTAATTATTTTACTTGAACATACATTTTTTTATTTGTTAAGCCTGTGTTGGGATGGCAATTTGCAAAAGTGTTTTTTTTTTAGCTACATATTAACATGTTAATATCGAAAATATAGTACATACATAACATAAGTAAATGACAAATTTGAAGATATAGAATCTACATATTAAAAACTAAATTAAACTTGGTTTTTAAGGTGCGTAATGATATTGATTTTAAATGAGCTTTTGGTTTGTATGTTTCTGATGGTGCTGGGCAGAGAATTGAATTGCTTAGTGGCGTTGTACTTAAAACTTTTTTGTTCGTAAGCGTATAAAATACATAAGTACGTAGTGTCACTTGTTTAGAGTAATTTTTTTACGATGGTTTGACGAGCACATTGGGCAATCAGCTGTGCGCAGTGTCAATAAAATGATTATTAGTATCAATCAATACCGCGTTGTAAGAAAATCAATTCAAATGAATTTGAACAGAGTTCGCGCTTCTCAGTGTTTGATTGTGTTAATAATATATTTGGTTGAATCTTCTGTCTCGTTAATCACTTGGCTAGCAGGCACTTACCTACATTACGATAAGTGATAAGACTGGTTGCAGTTTTAGAATTGTTACCAAATCGTCGCTGGAAAGGCAAAAGGGCTTAAGTGACACTTTGGTCAAAAATGAGTTAAGCATGCATTTTGATCAGTTTTTTTTCTGCATCGAAAGCTATGACTTTCGTTTGATTCTGAAGGCTTTTGTGGCGCTTCAGCCATCTCAAATATTTTTTACCATTTTGGAGAAGGCTTGACTCACGCGACACAAGTTTGGTACTGTTTTTAGCTTTGTATCGCTTCAGGTAACTCAGTTAGAGCATTGAGTTAACCTGAGTTATTTTTTTTCGTAATTCAGCTAGGTACTTCAGTACGCTTATAAATTTTATTGTAAAACAAACAAAAAAACTTTAAAGTGTTTGGTGTAAATGCCGCACAAGAGTCTCAACTGCTCCTAACCGTCTGAAGCCAGTGGGGCTATGGCATCTCTAATAAGGGTATACTGTGAGACTGAAGGTAGTGAGGAGGGGAATTAGATGGGGAAGACGAAAGTTGAGAAGTGCGTGGCTGTTCAGATCTGGTCACCAAAAAGAGCTAAAGCCATTTCAAGCAACATTTCGATTCTGGATGGTGGTCTTTCACCAGGGCGATGCATAGAGTATCTACCACTGTGGAACGTGCAGCAAATATACTGCATTTTTTTATTTTTATAATTCTGTTTGAAGTAACACATTTTCGTTGAATAATTTATTTATTTGTCTGCGTCGGGATTTAAGCCTGCGACCTCTGGATTCGCGGTCAACCGTCTTAACCACTCAACCACAATTATATTTGACGGCCTCCATGGTCGAGCGGTAAGACGCTCAACTGCGAATCCAAATGTTCCGGGTTCAAACCTAGCGTGCGTTAATAACTTTTATTCATTTAATATGTGTCGTAACACATTTGATTCATATAAAAAGATCAAAATTATGACACGTTCCAGAGTGGTAGATACTCTAAGTATCGCCCTGGTGAAAGACCACCATTCAGAATCGAAACGTTGCTTGAAATGGTTTTAGCAGTGTTTGGTGACTAGATCTGATTAGCCAGGTACTTCCCAGCCTTCTTTTTTTCCAATCTTCTTCCCCTCCCTACTTCCTTCAGCCTCAGAACATACTCTATTTGGGGATGCCATAGTTTCACTGACTTTAGACGGTCGGGAGCAGTTGAGACTCTTGTGCGGTATTTATATAAAAAATATATTTAAAAAAATGATAGCTTATACATTATACCTGGTAAAGAGTTAGTTTTGCTGATTAAAAGAAACTTAATTTTAGATTACACTTTTTTATCATAAAATAACATCTTTTAGATATAAAATATATTTTACATGGCGTGGGCGACTCACCCGGCAGCTGCCCAAACCACCCTGGCAGTCGTTACAACACTGCTCGTAGCCGAAAAATATATTTTGATAGACATTTAGTGTGTGGTCTAAATAGTGTGTCAATACAATACAACTATTGTTTACATTTACTTGAGTAAAACAAATTATTAAAAAAATATATTTTAGGCTCTTATGACTCATACATAGACGTCTCATACATAGTCTTATGTTATTCTGATTCTTCACATGACCCGATTCAAGTATTTGATTTACTTGATCGTGCCATGTCTTCCTCGGGCGTCTTCGACTTCTTCTTCCATTCACTTTCACATCATATATTCTTTTCATACTCCTTTCTTCGTTAATTCGCTCTACATGCCCAAACCATATAAGCGTCCCTTTCTTGATCCTATTCATTACGCTCACATCAGCTTTGCATTTGTTCCGGATATTTTTAATACGGTCACTTGAGCAATGTTCCTATTTTATTTTTTTCTAAACAAATCAATGTACGTTTATCAGAATAACTTTCATTCAAAATAATGATTTTCAGCCCTCGTTTCATCTTCATTCCAGCACAGTCATGAGGGGAAGTCGATTGCCGATTGTTTGAGTGAGGGGTGGGTCTAACTCCGCCACAAAACAATGCGATGTGCACTTGCTCAGGCAGACGCTCGGTACCGATTTGGTCAGTGGGTACCTGGACGGTACCGGGTGCAACAAAATATAAGAATTTCATCGAAACAGTGAAATCAAAAGAATATTCCACAACAACTTGCCTGAAATTCGATCTCGACTAAAAATCTTGGTAGAGATATGATCTCGAAGTAACGATATATGGAGGGAGAGCTAATTATTTTTACCCAAATTACACAAACTTGCGAAAAATCACTTTCTCCGGGTTTTTACGTCGTACACCATGATAGAGAAAGAGACAACAAATTTCATAGACCGCTTCAATATACTGTAAGGATGATCTTAAGGTCCTGGTTCACGGCGGGACTCCGCGCATATTTTTTACTATGCCAATAAACTTGACACAACTAAACGGTTTTTTTAGGTTACATGCTGTATTTTTGTTGATAAAAATACTGTGAAAGAGTGGCTATACGAATAAACAAAAACATTGGGTCGATATGTGATACGAATTGATGTATAAATACCGTAGCCTTAGTCTTAGCCACGCCCAGGTGCGCCGAGTCAGGTTAAAATCATCAAAAACAAGTCAAAAACTGACTTCACTGCCTTGGATAGATACTACTCTGCCAACTCTATGGATATGATCATGTCCAGCGACGACTTCCACCCCCTTCCCCCCCCTCTCTCGATGACGGCGTTTTGTCTATTTTTGAGCCGAGTTATTGAGGTTCAAAATGATTTCACAGAAACTGTCGCTCATTTGGGTGCAATTGCTTCAATTCCAACTAAAATTACTAGGAAAACATGCACATTCGATCGGCCATCTAGGGCTCGTTTCTCGACCCAGTAAGAAAGAATTATTCAAGTTGTAATTTTCAATCTAATATGGCTGGTAAAAGAATTCAAAGACACGGATAATTAGTAATGTAGTAGAGATACGATCCTGTCCGGCGACGATTTCTACCCCCCCCCCCCCCCCCTCTCCCGATGATGGTAATTTGTTTATTTTTATCCGAGTTATTTAAGTTTGAAATGATTTCACAGAAACTGTCGCTCATTCGGGTGCAATTGCCTCGATCTCGACTAAAATTTCTTGAATAACATGCACGAACATAATTCAGCATGGTGGAAAGACCGTCGATTTGTTAGTGCCACAGAAATGAATCTTTATCGGCCATGTAGGGTTCCTTTAGTAGTAAGAAATAATTATTCAAGTTATCATTTTTAATCTAATTGTGGCTGTAAAAGAAGTCAAGGACGCTCCAGGAATGCATCGGATAGTTTAGTATCTGGGAAATGATCCCGTCCGGCGACGACTTCCATCCTTCCTCTCGATGGCGGCACTTTTTCTATTTTTAGCCGAGCTATTAAACAAAACATTCATTCACAAAACCTGTCGCTCATTTGGTCACAATTGTTTCTCCACATGCGGCATCGATTTCAAAGACGTTTCGCGTATGGAAACATTTTAGAAAAATCACTTATTTATTTCTAACTAACTAACCATCACGCCGTTTCTCCGCAGGGGTAGGTAGAGAAGACGGACCGCCATATAACTCTGTTTTGGCACACACTCCTTACTTCATTCACATTCATACACAGTCTCAAAAATACTCTTCTGTTACTCTGACTCTTCACATGACCCGATTCAAGTATTTGATTTACTTGACCGTCTTTCTCGGACGTCCTCGGCTTCTTCTTCCATTCATTTTCGTATCATACATTCTTTTCACACTCCTTTCTTCCCTAATTTGCTCTACATGCTCAAACCATCCAAGAGTCCCTTTCTTGATCCTATTGATTACGCTCACATCAGCCTTGCATTCTTTCCGGATATCCACATTTTTAATACGGCGGAAAATGTATTACATTTCCACAGCATTCAGTCTACTTTCATTCTTCCTCTACCAGTTCCATGCCTCACTGCCATACATCAGGGTTGGTATAAGCACTACATTGTGGACTGCTAGCTTCGCTTATTTGGACAAGGACTTCGGACTTTTAATTTCTAAATATAATGAAATACTTTGAACAAGTATTTTACATTACCTTCTCACTTACTTAACAAGCTAATACTAGGTATAAAAGGGAGTCAGTAGTTTATGTTACAACCTCGGAGTAACAATGTATGGAAAGAGAGCTAATTATTTTTACCCAACCTATACAAACTTACGATAGATCTCTTTCTTCGGGTTTTTACGTCGTACACCATGAGAGAGAAAGAGATTACAAAAAATAGCCAAATCTGCCGAGTCCGGCAAAAATCATCAAAAACTGACTACACTGCCTTGTATAGGTACCACTCTACGTACTCTAAGGTTACAACACTCCTTGCGTAGGTGCCTACCGGGTGGGCATTAGGAAGCGGAAGAGTTGCCGAGGTAAAAGATGCCCCAACGCAGGGCAGGTATAGCGGGTACAGGGTGGCACAATGGCTTGTTGATTTCCAGCGGCCAATGTTCCTGGGGGATGCAATAAAGGGAGGCAGTATTTCCCGTTGCGGGGAACGATGCAGTTTTCAATCAAACCAAGTCGGACGGTACAGATGGGAGTCCAAGCCAACTAATCGGCTCGCGAGCCAAGCTTTTTATTTCTAAAGCAATTTTGAAACATCGCATGACAGTTTATTTTTTTAAATGATTTTATCAATGAGTGAGACAGTAGATTTTAGAATTACACACACTGCTTTCGCCACAAACATACAAAGGGTAAAACCTCAGAGCAATAATATACAGGAGGGAGCGTTCTGTAGTAAGTTGTTGATTTTCACCTGACTCGGCTGGACCTGGGCGTGGCTAGTACTACGGTATTTTTACATCCATTCGTAGCACATCTCGACATAATGTTTTTGTTTATTTGTACCGCCACTTTTTTACAGTATTGTTATAAACAAAAATATAGGATATAACCTAAAAAACCGTCCAATAAAAATAAAGGATATAACCTAAAAAACCGTTCAATAAAAATATGTCCAGTTACGTTTCATATTAAAACGTAGTGGACGGAGTCACCGGAGACGCGGGAGACGGAGAACATGCTTACATGCCGAATGGTGGTGCTATATTATGTTGGAACTTGTCTTGTCTCTTTCTCTCTCACGGTTTGCGACGTGAAAAGCCGGAGAAAATGATTCATCGTAAGTTTGTATAGGTTGGGTAAAAATAATAAGCCATCTCTCCATATATTTTAGCTCTGAGGGTGAAACATCAGAGTATACAATATATCTACCCTAACGAAGGCATGGTTGCGGTGAGACCGGTCTGTAACTATGTCTAAATAAAATAATATGTACTAAATTTCAGTGCTTCATTCATCAATAATACTATATCACAAAGTTATAGGTACCGCAACTAGAGTTGACCCAAACACAGTATTTACACAGATGCATTGCTTGCATACAACATGTTTCAAACTCGTAGAAGAAAATCCTATTGAAAATTAAAAAATAAAAAAAAATCATTAAAAAACACACTGATAAACATTTCAAATTTATTTTTGAGCATATACACTTAGTGTCGCTTTTTCGCTAAGCACGACGAACGGCTGTTTCTCAGTGACGATTGGCCAGTATATCACTGTCCAATTTTTTTACAAATGCACCAATACACATAATACAAATTTTGTTTTACTTCGGTCAATTCTATTTGTACGACCTATACTCATTTCTAAAACACTATTTTTGATGTTCCTCGAGGCATCTTTCAACCATTTTGATAAGTTCAATCAAATTTATTAGTTACACTATATGCGCATAGATAACTCTCTTACGACTATGAACCATATGGGTAGTGAAAAATATCGGATATATACCGTCGGCGAAAAAACAAAAGGGCTGAAGCACCATTTTGGGAAGTCTTCACCAAATGTCAGTCTTCAGTACCTGTTTGGATTTTGAAAAAAAATATTGAATAAATTCACTGAGTTCTGAAGGGATATTTTTTTAAAGTCTCAATCTTGTGTCGCTCGAGTCAAGCCTTCTCCTAAAAGCTAAATTTATTTTAGATGGCTGAAGGGCCACAAAAGTCTTCAAAATCAAACAAGAGTCAGCGCATTTGATGCGGAAAAATAAACTGGTCAAAACTGCATATTTAACTAAAATTTTTTGCTGTCAAAGTGTCGCTTAAGCCGTTTTGCCTTTCCAGCGACGAATGATTTTCGTCGCACTGTTACAGGAATCGAATCCGCATTCTCACTGTAAAAACTGACTTCTCTGCTTAGTCCTTACATACCCACTTTCAGATTTTCAATAAACATTGTATTTAACGCAAGAACGCATAAAATAGAAGCAATTCCATGGTTTCAAGTTGTAGGTACCAAATGAATAGTAAAAATGTGAATATAATCTCAGATTTAAACCTGAAAATATGACTTGGTGCCAAATCCAGGCAGAAAATATGACGTTTCCATTAATTAGCTCGTTTTACGGGGACTCGCTTTAATTCCGTCACGTCAGTTGCTGAGCCTTATTTATGCACTCCTGGCGGCCCCGGCCCGGAAAAGATTGCAAACGCCTGCCACAGGTGAGGCGGTACACTGGAAACAATGCCTCCCAAGATCCGGGCAAAATCCCTCATTTGAATATTTCATGTAAATTATATTTCTTTTATTTTCCCGTCTGTAGCCCCCCCCCTCCCCACTCGCCTTACCCTCTTGCTCGGAGGTGTTCTTGCAGCCCGAGCAGGGTTGCAGAACATCCTCTATTACACGGATGTTTTTAAAAAAGTATTTTTTTTACAGGTTTCTTCCTTCTTTACGATTCAGCGGTGGTTTAGCATTGCGATATTTAAATAAGACTCTTAATAAGGCCTCTTTACTTCCTTTTTCTTTAAAAATCACTGTAAGCCATTGCTTTTATCAGATTTCAACATTTTTGGAAGGATCATTCACGGTCTTGCATAATTACAGCTATTTGGGACAAACAAGTTGATCTCCTTCAGTATGCATGGGTTATGTATACCTCCAGATAGCAGCTTGTAAAAATGTTCACCCAAAAACATTTTTCGACGGGCTTGCAGGGCGTGAAAGTTGAGCATTTCCAACACAAATATACCGACGGAAACAGATTTGTTTAGTACGTGGACTCCCTAATATATAGATAACAAACAAGTCGATCTCCTTCAGTATGCATGGGCTATGTACACCTCCATATAGCAACTTGTAAAAATGGTTACCCAAAAACATTTTTCGACAGGCTTGGTGGGTATGAAAGTTGAGCATTTGAAATAAAAATAACGATTGAAACAGATTTTTTTAATACTTGTGTCTACTCCCTCGTATACAGGTAGCGCATGAATCTTTTCGGGACTCGATTTCCAGAATAACTAACCGGAACTTTTTTTATTTAATGCCCCATCAAGTGTCACCATTTGTTCGCGTTGGAAGTCAAAAAGCTCCTGGCGTATTTTTTTAGCAAGCCTCATAATTATGTGGCAAATGATCGACCATTGAACTTCTTCTCACTCGACACGAACACGGAACTTGTCATTAACGACATATTGACGCAAACGAATGAACCCGTAATTCGTCCTAAATTTCAAACATTTCGTACGCAATTATGCTTTCTGACTTCGCCAAGAATACATTTTTGATGTTTCCACAAAATGGCGTCCTTGGAGGCAGGGCCGGCGCAAGTTTATTGCCATTTCATACGACGCCGAATGCGAGAAAATAAAATTAAAAAAACATTCCGAAATTTTCAATCTTCCCAGTGTTACGCTGCCCGTGTATTTTTGTGCGGAGGAGTTTCCTTGTGCAAGGAACGAAGAAGAACTTGTACGTACATTTCATAATTTATTCATTGGGGAAATGGAATCATTTCCACTGCTCTTTCAAATTGTAGTTTGAATAATTCACAGCTCACTGTTTGGTTGCTTTGCTCTAAACAAACAATAAAAAAACAGTAAATTGCGAGTGGAAAACTGCCAGTTCTTAAATATATATGACTTTAGTGAAGCTCTCGCAGGTTAGTCAAAAAGTATTTAGGTTTCTGATTTTATTTTAATTGTGTGTTTGCTGTTGAGTGTGTGATAGCTTCGTTTGTAAGCTTCACACAAACGGCGAACATCCTTTAAAACATTTTTCATTATTTGTATTGGTGTTGGTCCATGCCCGTCAGGAGGCTGCGGCAGTTAATCTCCGGGGGTTGGACACTGACAGATTCTTCTTAAATCAGCGGCGAACTGAATCAAAGCAACGTGCAATTTGGAACAAGTGTGAAAATGCTTTGTGTGGCTGAGTGGAGGGATTCCTCTACACGAGTGGAATTTATTCGTTTGTTATTATGTTGGCTTATATGTGAAACCCTTTAAAAAAAAACGTTTCGGTGAGTGAACAGTTCATCACAGCTCTGACACACGGTCTTCCCTTCACGCAACTTTGTCCAATTAATAGTTCAACATATTTACGACCGGTTTTTGCTCAACCTTGAAGTTGGAGATGTCTCTATTTCCGTACACTTCTATATTTTAAGAATTCCTTCCACTAATTTGTCCTTTCTTTGTCTCAGTGCCTTGAAAACTTGCACGAAGTTACGGATAACAGTATTATGCTAATGTTTGTATTTCAATTACGCGAACTTCAACAGTTTATTCGTGTCTACTAATTCGAATTGATTTGATTCATTTTCAATGAGTTTTTAAAAACATTTTGTATTCTTGGTTCTTTAGTGTGCAAAATAGTTAGCCAACCCTTAAAACTAGACACCTCAGCAATTCAATAAGTCTTTAATCATATACTTGAGATATATATGATTATATGATTTCACATGATTTTAATTTATCTGTATCGGTGTCCGCAAAGGAACTACCAAACTTTGAATTTGTTAATTATCTCTTTACATAGTTTGTGTGAACACCACACAAGAGTGCCAACTGCTTGCAATTTTCTGGAGCCAGTGAGACTATGGCATCTACAACTGGGGTATGTTGTGAGGCTGAAGGAAAATGGGGAAATGAATTAGATGGGTTAGAGAATTGCACAAATAATTATAATAAAACTAAAACTAAGCATAACGGCCATGCTGTTATGCTCGACACCTGAAAACTTAATTTGACCAAACGCTTAAACGGGCCGAGAATCGGTAGTTAACCGAGGTGATTATTCGAAGTGGTAACGGTAAAATTTCGTAATGGTGCTAATCGTCGATTTGCGACACTGTAAAAAGTGACAGTGGTTCAAACCGCCAGGCATCAGTTTGCTTGCAAAAATATGTGTAATAACGCCTTTGACCTAAACACAGTCGATATCATTTAACGATTGATTAAATATCTTTATAGCTTCGCACATTAATGGGTTTTGAGTTTGTGATTTTTGTTGGAAAGTATTTAATTTAATTATTTGAATATTTTATTTTTATGTTTTTTATATTGAATACCGCAAAAGAGTCCAAACTGCTCCCAACCGTCTAGAACCACTGAGATTTAAGAATCATCAATTAGGGTATGTCGTGAGGCTGAAGGTAGTGGGAAATGGAAGTATATGGGGAAGAGGAAGGTTGAGAAGTACCTGCCTGTTCAGATCTGATCACCAATCACGGCTAAAGCCATTTCAAGCAGCGTTTTGATTCTGAATGATGGTCTTTTACCAGGGCGATACTTTTAGTATCTACCACTCTGGAACGTGCCGAAAATATACTGTACATTATTTTACTCGACCGGTCGGTAGCTGAGTGGACAAACGCGTCGGATTCCCACCCGGGCGTCGTGCGTTCAATTCCTCTGTTGGCTACGTCCTCCTTCATCGCACAAGCAACATCTTTCGCTTCTTACGATGGCAGTAGGAGTTTTTCAAATGTTGTCACGTTATTCGTAACCCGGGAATGTTCTTAAAAAAAAAAAAATTAAATTATTCCAAAATAATGCTTTAAAAAAATATTTTTTAAATTCGGCGAAATCAGTTTTCTTTTCCCGGTAGCGTAAAAACATCCTCATTTACTGCACTTCAGTGTTTTATTTTTTTTTCTCCTTTATTTCTATTTATAACTTTGTATCTTATATTAATACTAGCTACCATTTTTTTTTTTACACTGTATTTCTTATCATGTTATATTGTATTATATTGTCTGATTTATTTTAGTTTGATTTCTGTATTCTGTTGTCACAGTTCTATGTATTTCTTTAATTTCCAATGTCTCAGAGTGAGTTTTTATAATTCATCTGGATTGCTATATATGTTAGCAAGATATGCATGGAGATTAGGGCGAGAAAGAGGCGACTATTCAGATGATGAAATTGAACAATTATTGAAAATTTCTTCATTAGAAAAGCGCAGAAAAGACTTTGATTTAATTTTCATTTACAAAATTATTAATTGTTTCATTGACTCACCTTCTCTGTTGCAACTTATCCAGTTTAATATTCCTTGCCGTAGACTCAGAAACAATGAATTTCTGTTCCTCAGTCATCACAATACTAATTAAGGGTATAATTCTCCAATGTCCAGAATGTCAAGACTTATTAACTCAAGCCATGGTCTTGAAAATTTTGGTAGCAGTCTAAATGATTTTCGTCATTCTTTACCTTGACTCTACCAAAACTTTGACTAGACCATGGCTTAAATGTTCTCTCTTATGTTTATTTTGCCTTATTTTTGTCATCGCTACATTTATTATTATGTATATGCTATTCCTTCTCTGTTGTTCTTTTTTCCATTTCGTGTTTTATCTGTATTTTTTGTAATTGGACTTTAGTCCGTTAATTTATAAATAAATAAAAAATAAATATATAAAAAAACAAATAAATAAATTAATTCATTATTTAATAAATAAATAAATAAATTATTTTATAAATTTATTAATTATTTAATAAAAAATAAAAATTAATAAATTAATTATTTAATAAATTAATTAATTATTTAATAAATAAATAAATAAATTAATAAATTAATGCATAAATAAATAAATATTAATAATTTTAAAAAAAAATGAGTAGTCATTCGTAACCGAGCATCTTACCACTCGACCAAATGATTATTCGCTTATTCGCATCGGAGGTGCCTTTGAGTTCGCAATAAAATGCGCATGTCTCTCCGAACCCGGCGAATCTGCATTAAAAGCAGCCGCGTTTTGCCGACGCCCCGCCCGGCCAACTGACTCCGCACTTTATTCGGCACTTAGACCGAAGTGTTCCCGGCAGATGCACCGCTATTCCCAGGGTCCGTCTTGGGGCGGCGGACCCTCCGCCTTCGCCCGGGTACGTCTGTAATTATCGGCTGACTTTGAGACGCCACCCCGACTTCTCAACATGCCTGCAACCTGCGATCCTGGGGGAAATTCTGCAAAAAGAGGCGAATTTCTTCGGGACGAAACAAAAAAATAACATTTTATTTTTTTAAGTGAATACCGCACAAGAGTCCCGACTGCTCCAAACCGTCTGGAGCTTGGAGCAACAATGGATGGAGAGAGAGCTCATTATTTTTACCCAACCTATACAAAGATGCGATAGAACACTTTCTCCGGGTTTTTACGTCGTACACCATGAGAAAGAAAGTGACAACAAAAATGACACTGCGCTTTTATATACTGTGAGGATGATCTTGGTCTTCCGCGACTCCGGGGACTCCGCCCACATGTTTTGTAATGCGA
>JAGWCC010001072.1:0-65083 GCA_022651775.1 Drusus annulatus | reverse complement strand
CGTTCATGTTTTATAATTTCGTTTAGAGTCTTAGGTTAATCTATTTTTGATACAATACCACTAAATTCAGTAATGTAAATTCTAACTGAGTCCACAAAGAAGGTTATAAGCTTTTCCTAGAGCGTAGAATCAATTGTACAAATATAAACTTTCCACGGAAAGCCATTTTAAAAGCAAAAGAGAACTAGTTTTATTTCTATATTTTCCTTACTGTATTATTTGTGTATGTAATTCCCTTATTCTAAATAAGCGGGTTTTCTCTAATCCGCCTAAAACGAACTGAAAACACGATTAGAACTCTCCGAGTGAGCTAGCTGCGGAGGTTTTGTAAGTATTTTTGATTACATGAGATATTACCTAAATAATAGGCAAATGTAATAATTTAAAGATATGTCACACGAGAATACCCGATGGGTTAGACGGGTAGTAAGTCGTCACCTATCAATGGTTATATTTGAGAAATCTTTAATTCAATCGTCATTCACATTTTTTTCATATGGTGGATATTTTCATTGAATCTGCTGCAGTTCATCATTGTTAGCACAAATCAAAAGCTTAAATTCATTGAATTCTATTGGAGCCTGAGAAAACCGCATTTTATTTTCCTTAACTACGATATTTTCAAAATATAAATAATGTGAATTTCTGGTCGAATATCTTTAAAAAAATTATGTACACCACACCAAAGACTCAAGACTTTATTTACCTGACTTGATGTGTACAACAATAAAATGATTCATGATGATCCAACAATAACACATAACATTTTTGGAGTTAAAAATATCATTGTTTTTAAATCCACAATAACACTGGAATAAATAACCCTCGCCTAGACATTATTTTCATAAAATATATTTATTTTATTTTCAAAAAGAACGGCGTGGAATAAAATCCCACTCCTCTCGTCTTATATTTGATTCTGTGTGTTAAAAAAACACAAAATAATGCAAAAACACGCTGTGAGACAGCAATAAGTGAGAATTTATTTAATTGAAATTATGAGACAGCGCTTTATGAATTTATAGTGCCGTTGCATCTTTCCAGCAATGCCCAGTTATTTTGGCTTGGAACTTAAGACGTTTTTTCATAATGTGAATGCACACGAATTTGAAATGTATTTAAAGCAACTCAAAGAATGTTGTTTGCACACTGATACAAATGTTCAGTTAAGAGATAGAATTAATCCAATAAAAAAACTTATATCTACTTGCAAATCATTTTGGAATTTGTGACGCAAGTTTTCGCTTTTATTGCGTATTGTTATTTTTTTACAATACACGATCACTATGTTGCTCTACTCATTTAACATCTAACATCACAAAACATTCACTTTTTAAAGGTATAATTATTTAGATCTCTTAATTTGAATTGAGATATTTTCAGAGGGGAAACATGCCAAAACCAAATCGTTGACAGTTAACATTTTTATAAAATTAATCCTTTTTGTTTGGTTTTGGTTTTAATTTAGTTGTTTGAAGATTTAAGTTTACAAAATAACTAATTATTTTTATATTTGACTTTATGAATATTTGACAATATTGAATACAATTAATTATTATCACTTATATACTACTGGATATTACATACTATAATGTGGTTTCTACAAACTATTTGAAATGTATTCAACGGTGTAATTATTATGGTTTCCGGCAGCGCATTATAACATGTCATCCTTTGTGAAATAAGCAGTTAGCCAATTTAGTTCCTCTAACATTTAGCTACTTTTGAATATCTTTTTTCCTGAATATTACTCTGATTTCTCTATTTTGGAGAATTTGTAACTTGTTTTGTTCTATGTCGTTACTCAAGAAAAAAATCGTTGAGCAGTAAATACTTTTTGCTCCACGTCGAAAATAGCAAAGATACTACGACTTATAATAATTACACAATAAGTTATTTTTAGAGACCTCTACCCTGGAGAAATTCACCATCAGTGGCAAAATCGGAGATAAGAGAAGCAGAAAAAGATCATCGATGCGTTGGACTGATCAAATATCATAACTATTGGGAACGTCGGTGTCTGTTATTGTTCGTACAAGGCAGGATCGTTAGGCGTGAAGGAGTTTAGTTCATCAGTGCAATTTGAATAAGGGTCACAATCCTCAGACATGAGGCAGCGACTCGAGAAGAAGAAAAGCCGTAAATGTGATTAAAACTAGGTTAGGATTGTCAAGTTTTGAAAGTGTGAATTCGTAGTAAAACTCTTTTTTAATGATTAAATAATACCAAATTTTTAACTTTATTCCACTATTTCGTAATAAGACCTGACTGGTTTCACCTTATGACGGGCATCTTTAAATTGGTACAGTTTTAAGTGAATCTATGGTATATAATATAAATACTATTTTATATATTTCATTGACGCTTATTGAACCTATATCATATTGTAGATCTGTGTTTTAAGATTTTGTTTTATTGATAAAAGAGGCGGCTTTACAATTACTTTCAAATATACCTTCGGGTAGTTTTATTACCTTCTTAGAGACGGGTTACATAGTGATGTCTGAGATGCGTCTGTGGGTTTTTTCCATATTTATATAATATCTTTTGTTGACAACTTTATTTTTTACAGTTGGCTTTTTTTTATATGAATACTGCACAAGAGTCTCAACTGCTCCCAACCGTCTAGAGCCAGTGAAACTATGGCATTTCTAAATAGGGAATGTTGTGAGGTTGAAGGTAGTGGGGAGGGGAAGTAGATAGGGAAGAGAAAGGTTGGGAAGTACCTGGCTATTCAGATCTGGTCACCAAATACGGCTAAAGTCATTTTAAGCAACGTTTCGATTATGAGGATTCTGATTTCACCAGGGCAATACTTATATCTACCACTCTGGAACGTGCTGCAAATATACTTTTTATTATTTTTATTTGAATTAAATGTGTTATGACACATATTAATTAAATAAAAGTTATTGGCACACGCCGGGTTTGAACCCGCGACCTTTGGATTCGTAGTCGAGCGTCTTACCGCTATTACTACATACCGGGATTTTTTAAAATTACTCTTGTATTTTCCCGTCTCTGTTTGCTTATTTTAGCAGGTATATTTACATTGGTGGATCGATAGAATACATATATTCACTATGATATAGACTCAATAAGCGTCCATTCCGGATATTAATAGTATATATAAATAGCATAGATTTACTTAAAATTGTACCAGTCTGTAGATACCCGCCATAAGGTGAAACCAGTCAGGTCTTATTAAAAAATAGTGGAATAAAGTTTTTTTTAAATATTATTAAATGTTAGGATTGGTTTAAAACTTGGCTATTTTCAGGTGTATTTTTATGGCTATTTTTAGAGGTTATAACACTTAAATAATCAAAATATGATTTCATTTACTTTCGCCGAGTAATTTGAAATAAAGTTCGCGGTTTATTGCAATAGAGAACTTTGTTCCGGGAAACTAATTAATATCTGTCGTAACTGGGGCAGTTGAACACCTGATATTTATGACAATAATTATTGTTTCAAGAGGCCACAGAGAAATGTGTCACTGTCAAATTTTAGCATTAATTTTGCAAGTAGCTACTAGATAGCTATCGAGAAATATTCGTTTTGTCTTCTTCTTTCAATTTCGAGCGATGCCTCAAGTGCAGACTAATGACTCACTCACTTTAATTGCATTTATGACACTATTATATTTCTAAAGTTTGTAATAGAGGTTATAGAATTATTTTAATGATGAACCGCTGCATCCAATAATATTTTGGGGTTTAATCATTTCCTCTCTTTCCTGTTTAAAACATATTTTTGCAGTAAAAAAATGATACGGTTTGGTTCTAAATTTATTTATTCGTAAATTAAATCATTTTATTTAACTTATTTTCAAAATATTTCATTAAAGTAAAGAATGTTTTATGATAATTCATATCAATTTTTATCACATAAAAACGTATTGTCATTTTATTCTCGGGTTAGAATCATATTTAAACATTTTACTCCAAATTAGATTCAAACCGGAATCCTTCCATTTCCAACGTTAGCAGCTGAACCCCCAGTACGGACCCCTTCGTCTCCGTTCAAATTCCATCTTATTCCCTCCCTTACTTTGGTGAGTGGGCCTTAGTAAAAGATTGCTATAAGCATGAAAAACACAGTATGCAAAATGTATCTCTAAGGACCTAATTAAATATAAACACATACAAAAAAGCCCTACAGTAGCAAAAGGCAGCCCGCTCACCGGGTAGAAAAGATTATTTTTTTCATTTATGCACCTCTAACCACAGTTGACACAACAAGAGAGAAATATATTCCCTAACACTGTTCAAAATATTTACAATACGATATATACTCGTATATATATTCATATATTCGAATCTTTACTTAATTCTAACGCTTGTGGTATACGAGTATATTATTGTCTATAATTCTTGCTATTTATTTTCCAAATTGAATTGTCAAACATCATAGTCAAGTAAGTTCATTTTTCAATTTTTCTTTGTTTTTTTTTTTTACTTATAATTCAAATCTTTAGTCAATCTAATAAAAATATAATTGTGATCATGCTTTTGTATTTTTGCTCTGTTGTGATAATTCTTGTTAATAGATTTATGTTTTTATTAAGTTGGAATTTTTCAGAAACCTGGACCTGAAAACCAACCATTAGCTCAAAAGAAATAAACCTTTTAAGTGTGGATTAATAGGCGCATCCTTAAAATACCCTTCCCCCCACTAGACAAAGAGTTTTTCATCAAATGACCATAAATTGTTAAATTAACCGGATTGCTCAATTGATAATCTAAGAAGAGATTGATAGATGACGTAGCAGAAGAAGACACCGCACTTAAAGGCTTTGAAATCTACATGACTGTACGATTGCAGTTCCAGGTTGTAACCAGCAGGGTGAAGATTGTTCTGATGCCAACTTATAACATTTTATCTTCTTCTAATGTCCTAATAACTTGACATCTTCTCCTGATGCCCTGTCCATAGTAAGGTAAAAGAGTTTTATAACTTGTAAACGTGATAATTAAATCATAATCTCAATATTGAAACAGACGGCTTCAGAAAACGTTTGTATCATAAAAAAATATTTAGTTTTTATAAAATAATGTGGAAATTAAAATGCTTATCAAAAACTCCTTTTTAATCTGAAGATAAGCACTAAAATTTAACACACAGGAAAATGTTGTTCGTCTTCATGTACGTACAAGAAAAGAAAAAAAGGATTTTACTCTCGAAGTACCTACTTTCCATGTTTTAAGCCGAGTAAGCGCCTCCGTCCTCCACACCCACATAAAAACACCTTACCAAAATACTTGATATGCAAATATTTAAGTGCTCGGCGCTTGTGTCAAACGCGTTGCAAACGATAAAATGGTCATAAATCATTAAAAAGCACCAGGTGTTTTGTGTTTTATGGCGTGTCTCAGAACATTCCCGCAAACGTAAACGTGAAAACACTATTCTTGATAACTCACGTGCTCGAGCATTTTAAAACCACCCCTTACATCTTGTAATAATTATTGTCGAACGAGCTTTTTACGATCGGGAGCATGGGCGAGCCATGTTAAGGCCTACTAAATGTTTTTAAGAGCATTTGAATTTCCAATCAATTGAGTTAGACTATCAGCACTTTGGTTAATCACAAAACAATATTAATAAAGTAAATTAGTAAAGAATTTTTTCACCCGTTCTAGGTTGGAAGATATTCTCCTAGTACTTATCGACCGAGTCAGAGACAATTCAGAACTGGAATGTCCGCGCTGTTGAAATGGCTTCAGTTTTATTTAGTTATATTTTCAGACGTCATTTGAGAAAAAAAGTCCTTTGATGTATTTGAGGATTATCCAGAAACCTCTTTTAAGTAGCCAACCACTTATAATATAACATCTCACGGGTACATTCTGTCCACTGTACCCTGTACAGTAGAGAGGAGGTATACTGGCAGTTAACAGGACGCGGTCCGTTTGATGGGCGCGCTCGGTGGTGAACCTTTTTGCAGAATATTACAAGATAGTGTGAACCATTTCTCCGACAAGTGCCACTAAAAACTCGTGTGAGACGTGTTTCAGGGACGTCGCATTTATGCGCTAAACTCCCTTCAATCCGTAATGACTTCTAAAAGCTTTTTTTCTTTTGACTCTACAATATTTTCTAATGGAGCTAGTTTAATATCACAGTAAATCCTAATCATATCGGAATATACGAGTATACATATGTTAGAGTAACAATTACACAGAATTTTTAAAGATAAAGTTTTTTGTCGTTATCTCTGCTAGTCTTCCATCATTTGACAGCCTCCATGATCAAACGGTAAGACTGGTAAGACTCTCGACTACGAATAGTATATCTGCGGTACGTTCCAGAGTGGCAGATACTCTAAGTCTCACTCTGGTGAAAGATCACCATTCAGAATCTAAACGTTGCTTGAAATGGCTTTTAGCCGTGTTTGGCTACCAGATTTGAATAGCCAGGTACTTCATAATCTTCTTGTTTCCTATCTCCTTCCCCTCCCCACTGCTTTCAGCCTCACAACATACCCCGATTAGGGATGCCATAGGGTCACTGGTTCTAGACGATTAAGAGAAGTTGGGGCTCTTGTGCGGTATTCACTATAAAAAAATATAAATATTTCACATGAAATACAATAAACATTTTTCCGCTATATTGATGAATGTCGGAAGAAATCAAATATTGTCAGGTTATTCTTAACCTGGGAATATTTGTATGTCATTAAAAAAATTAAAATATTAAAAATAAATGGTTTTATGGATTCATTAATATATCTCAACTAAAATTACGATACGGAAATGTATTATTATTACTATTTGAATAAAAAGAGTTTTTGTTTTAAGCCACTTCATTTTAAATAAAAATGTCAAACCACAAAGTGATTGCTTCCTTCGATAAGTTATTATTATAACTATTTAACTATTTAGAATATAATTCTAGCATTCAAAACGTGAAAGTTCTTTACCATTGTCTCAGTGGCCTTTCTTCTTGAAGGGCTGACAGCATTCGCAACTCGCCCGTTGTGTCTGATCTCAGTTGCCTCCAGATATCTTGAAACTCCTGCCATTTCAGTCGCCGCCGTTCCCCGCATAACCTTCTCACTTCCCACGTTCAAGGCCGCCCTAGGCACACAACTCGTCTCGTTCCCGAGGGTGTTTACGAAAATATCCACTTGGGAGAGAGATGTTGGAGATCTTAGCAAATGCCGCAACCATTTCCTAAAACATTCTCCACTATGTTGTTTCATTTGCCACAATATATTATTTGAGAATTTTTTCGCCCCGTTTTAATGTGTTACGAATATTTAATTTTAAAAGACTTGTGTCAAAGAAGTATATTAGCAACACTAAAAGTGAATATTTTCTAGTTTTTTTCAAAAGCAGAAAAAACTATCGGAAGTAAATAAATTAACACAGCTTTTTTTCAAAATTTTCAGATCTCACTTTTATTTCTATCTTATGCTTCAAGAAAGACTCGAGCAAAGCTGTTGGTGAAAAAAAAAGTCTTAATTTTTTTTCTGAAAGTGTTGTATATTATGTTATTTAAGTTTTTTTGCGATAGGTACCAAATAATTAGGGGTTTCGTACAAAAATAAATCTTCATTATTATTTTAAAACTAACCACAAATAAAACAGTTATTTTCATCTTGTTGTGGTTGATTTTAGTAGATATTTGTATTTATTACGAAGAAAATAAAGTAGGATCTAAAAATATTTATTTGTAAAATTTTACATGATCTAAATTAAAGCAACATTGCGAAGACACAGCATTTTTTATGATATATTTCCATCAAGAAAGCACCGCCAAAATAAGATTCAATCTTTGTACGAAAAAAAAAGCGGAAGAGTCAAAATGAGCTTCAACGGAATAAATAAACTTAGCCTTTTGACCTTGCCCTGCCTTTTAAATAGCAAATTGAATCAAATGTCTTTTTTTACTGCGAGTGCTTAACACAAACTGTGATTTTTTTCGTACGTAGATTTTTTTTAAGTGTCATTTTTTTATCACCTCTTCGAAGAGTTTTTATATTTTAATCCGAATAGTATTAAGTTATAATAGAAGCGTAAATACAAGTATATCGGCATAACGTAAAAACGTGAAAAGTTTTACGTTCGTATATTAAATTCTTAAAGCTGTACTACGCTTTTTTTATAAATAATTCCCTTTAGATTTATCTTCTGTTGATGCTAATTTCGTTTAATCTTTAATTCATACAGATGTTTCACTATCTTTTTTTTTTAACAACAATGGTATAATTTTTTGACACAAAAAAGATACCATAGTCTTATTAATAATAATAATTATAATTTTTTTACGATTTGTATAACGCCGTTTTTGTGAAAAATCACCTCAAGGGCGCTGTACGGATCTTAGTTTCTATCATTACATATTAATTCCTAGTTTGGAACCAGTGGAACTACGGCCTCTTAAATCGGGAAATGTAATGTTAAATAAATAAGGGAGGAAAAGGTAACAAGAGGCAATACATTAAATTTTATTTGAGGCGTGTAAATATATTTAAAAAATTGTCTTTTCTACTCCAAAATTAGAACTTTTATTTTCTGGATTCAGAACTAAGAAACTAACCACTATCAAAATATTCAAAAAGTGCAATTTTTGGTTTTATGAATAAACTTTTTTACGTAAAAAATATCTCATTCTTCAACAAACATGAAATTTATTTAAAATATGAAAAGTTTTTTACCCATGTCCCGAAGGAATGTAAATAATAAGTTTATTATTTTCTGACGTTTTAGTTTTACTATCTTTCTCTCTCTGAAGTAAGAGCTATTCAATCAACTATCTTCAAGTTTAATCTTCAGAAGACGTCCAAAAAATGCGTTCCTCCAGACATTCGGTGCATTTTTATTTCCAAGTTTATTTATTCTCACACCAATACGTTTTACACCTTTTTTTATCTTGCAATAAAAAAGAATTCCACCGTCCATTGTCCCCAGAGCTCTATGTCATCAATGGGGAGACTGGGGAGGTGAAAGACTTTTTAGATGGCTACAACAGTTCCGATTCTGAAATCGAGAGTGAGTATTTTGATATCTTTAAGTGATTTATCAAAGCGATAGGTCTCCGAACTACCCATGAGAAGTAAATCAAAGGAAGTAATATCAATATATTCATTCAAGTAGGAACTACAATCAAACAGCACAGGTAAAGGGTGAGCAGAATAATGAAAGTGTTTACTGGAATTATTAACAGTAAGGCTTTACGTAAAACAAATTTTTACATTTTGAACATCAATATTTTATTTTTTAAGCTTCTTTTATTTGTGACACACAGTTTAGTCAGAAACCATATAGTTGTTTTTAACTTATTTGGATTCATCGGCCAGTTACGTTTCCACCGTTTCAATGAAGTATTGATTTAAAGTAAATACAGATTGGGGTGTTTCAAACTCTTGTTACAGAGTAACGATTAGCGCCATTGTGTATTTTTTACATTTCACTGGTTCCCGTTAAACGTCGATTTTATGTTCGTTTCAGCTTTTGAACAAATTGTGATAAGCTAAAACTCATAAAATGACTGTAATGCTTGTCACAATTTGTTTAAAAGTAGTAACGAGCCTCGACATTTAACAGACACCATTAAAATGGAAAAAAAAAACAAAAAGGCGTTAACAGTTAAATTGTGACGATTTCATACATGAAAAAAGCTCGAAACCAACCATATATATTTATGGCAACCCACAGTGAAACTACTCGAACATTAAATTAAATATATGCAAGTTTAACAAAACAACGAGAGAAAATAAAAATATAATTCAACTTAGCTTTTTGAAATAAATGAAGAATAATAAATTTTAGATATTTTCGTAGAAAACAATCACTTTTTGGTTCAACACATATTAATGAAAATGACATCGACACTTTGTATCAGACCACCGTTTTATTTTTTTTTGAGACCGACCGGTTTCGCTTATCCTAAGCACCATCAAGATATAAAATTAAACTGAATAAAAAATACAATTATATTCATTAAAATATTATGTATGTTTCCAGTAAAATTTATCATTATTCTTTTATCACCTTCTCATTTGACATTTTGCCTTTTTCATTTCATATTATCTGTCTCTTTCTCTCTGTTCCTTTGCTATAATTTAAATGTTTTTTTTTCGCACTGTTCTCTTATATTATATAACCACTCACTATGTATGTTTTGTTTAGTTTAATTTTGTACCCTGATGATGCGTAGGCTAAGCGAAACTTATCGGTCATTAAAATTAAAATGAAATCGTTGGTCCTTTACAAAGTTATTTTTTCATTTTCATTTATAAATATTTTAATTCAGATTGCCTTTAAGTCAAATTGTTTGTGTTAAGTATTTTGTGAAAGTTGTTAACACTATGAAGTTGTGTGTACAAACTCCAGTAATCCATGTAGCCAAACAGGGATCTTGGTTCTTAGCCGCCATTATCAATGTCCGAGGACCAAGTTTAAAGTCAATTTGCTGCCAACTTCAGCTAAGCCCGGCGTTCAAATTTGCCGAAATTCAATCCCAAAACATGGCGTGTATATCTACCTCAGAAGTACACACGCCTACAAAACAATTATGAGTAAGCTCTGAAGGATATTGTGTTTAATTGATCGACACATGATTTCAGACACGCATTCAGAAGCGTTATGTTCCTTATTGAATTTTTTTATAATTTTTCTTTCCTACAAAGGGTACAAAACCACGACGTCAAAATAAATTCTTCATACTATGTGAGTAAAAATATACATTTTGCCTT
Organism: Drusus annulatus; assembly: GCA_022651775.1. NCBI lineage: Eukaryota > Metazoa > Arthropoda > Insecta > Trichoptera > Limnephilidae > Drusus > Drusus annulatus. Next base: position 54,378 of record JAGWCC010001072.1, on the reverse strand, counting down.
AGGATATTAAATTCACTTTGACAATTAACTGACGGCCTCCATAGCCGAGTGGTAAGACCCTTTGACTACGAATCCAAAGGTTGTGGGTTCTAACCCGGCGTGCGCCAATAACTTTTATTTAATGAATATGTGTCATAACATATTTAATTCATATTAAATAAAATAAAGTATGTTTGCGACATGTTCCAGAGTGGTAGATACTCTAAGTATAGCCAGGGTGAAAGACTATTATTCAGAATCGAAACGTTGCTTAAAATGTCTTTTAGCCGTGTTTGGTGACCAGATCTGAATAGCCAGGTACTTTCTTCTTCCCCATCTTCTTCCCTTCCCCACCACCTTCAGTCTCACAACATACCCCAATTAGGGATTCCGTAGTCTCACTGGCTCCCGACGGTTGGGAGCAGTTGAGACCCTTGTGCGGTACTCACTATTAAAAAATATATGAAAACTGTTTGTTTTTTTTTATACGAATACCGCACAAGAGTCTCAACTGCTCCCAGCCGTCTAGAGCCAGTGATACTATGGCATCCCTAAATAGGGTATGTTGTGAGGCTGATGGTAGTGGGGAGGGGAAGGAGATTGGGAAGAGGAAGGTTGGGAAGTACCTGGCTATTCAGATCTGGTCACCAAACACGGCTAAAGCTATTTCAAGCAACGTTTCGATTCTGAATGGTGGTCTTTCACCAGGGCGATACTTAGAGTATCTACCACTCTGCAAATGAGCAAATATTTGTTTTCAACCTCTAGGTATAGGTACTATTGAGTAATTTTTAATGTGAATGCGCATAATAGCTAAAACTAAAGAAAATAAAATAATAACTTTGTATAAGACCACAGATTTTATTTTATTTTTATTTCCGACCAGTTTCTCTTATTACAAAATTAAACTAAACAAAAATACATAGTATGCGATTATACATACATACGGAGGGAGAACATAATATAAAAAAAATAGAGAACAGCGAGAAAACAATAGAATAACGTTTACAATTATAACAAAGGAACAAAGAGAAAAAGACAGACAATATGCAGTTTTGATCAGTTCTTTTTTTACATCGAATGCTCTGACTCTCGTTTGACTCTGAAGACTCGTGTGACCCGTCAGCCATCTAAAGTATATTTACTATTTGAGAGAAGGCTTGACTCAAATGACACAAGTCAAGACACACGTGTGTGATTTTTTAAGCTTTTGTTGCTTCAGGTTACTCAGTGAGAGCATTAAGTTACCTGCGTTAACTTTTTTTTTTCAAAATCCAGGCAGGTAATGAAGAGTTTTGAATTTCGTGGTGTACTTTCTGGTTCATAATTGTTATTTAGTGGGGATGTGGGTATATAGAATGATAATTTCTGAAACAATAATAATCATTATAATGAACCTATCGTTGGGCTGTTATCGTTTGAAAAACATCACAAGATAGTGTATGCCATAAAACCTCGTGGGTATAATTTTAATAGAAAATTAAGAAAAACGGTCGCTTTTTATTAGTTTCTTATTAGATTTTTATAATTTTACCTTTACAATATGATTTTAAATGTTCCTATTTTAATATGTGCACGTGTTGTATTTTCTAAAACTATGTGTAATAACAGCGCTTTTCTATCGTGTCTTCCATATATTTTCCAACACTACAGATTTTTTTTAAATTTCCCTGTTTAATATGTACACGTGTACATATTAACAGATTCTTTTCTCAAGGCTTTGCGTGAAATACAAGTGTTTTATTGTGGATCCACGATAAATTTCAAAAACATAACAAATGAAAACTACAGTAATAATCTTTTAAAGAGAAGATATTTTTAACTGAACCCAAATATGCCCAAATCCTTATAAAATTATTTAGCTGAGCGTTTTCTTCTCTATGTTGTTTTTTCTTTGGCATTTAATCCCTTTTATTTGAAATTCGAAAGTGCATTATTTTACCTGACGTTTCTTAAATTGTTCAGTTACACATTTACAAATACAGCATACCAATAGTGAAATGTTTTTTTCATAACGAAGTGTATTTTTTGCTCAATTATGAAGTTGGTTCTATCATCATCCCCAACGCTCGCCAGCTTTGATAAATATTCATTAACGAGAAAATATTTAATCTTCAATAAATATTAACAGAATTTATATCGCTCACTTATCCGTAATAAGCTTTTGATCACGGAGCAGGGTGGGCATAAATTCCTTCACACTATTATTCCGTAATAATGTATTTTAAACGAGCGGGTATTGTCGTATAGGCAGTACACGGTGTATATAGAGCCGTCTCAATTCTCAATACAAACAAGGGCCTCTGGAAGTTACAAAATTTATGCTGATTTGAATTTAATGTAGAGGGTCGTACTTGATTTCCGAACGGCTTTATTCGAGCAGCAATTAGTAGTTCTTACACCAAATCAGTAAGTGATTGGTAAAGTGTTTTTGTTTAAATTCTACTTTAAATTGGTTACTTTAAAATAAATTGATATGAAATATGAGATGGACAGAAAATACTGTAATGATGACAAGATTGCACCTTTTTTGTTTTTCTTACGTTATCGAGATGAAAAAGTCTTCTTTGACTGTGAACTAAGAGGCTTAATTAAAGAGCAGTATGGTTTGTTGCTATATTTTCTCTTTTTTTCTGGACGCCAAGTAAAATTGGACACTAAACCAAGCATTAACACGGAAGATAGAAGCCTTAGAAATGTCTGATCTGAATAGCCAATCTTCCTTTTTCTCAAATTTCTTCTCTTCCCACTACCTTTAGCCTCACAACATACTTTAATTGGCGATGCCATAGTCTTACAATCTCTAGACGGTTGGGAGCAGTTGAAACTCTTGTGCGGCATTTACTGCAAAATAGGTGATGCAAAGTTCATAGGAAGATCCTCTAAATAGCTTAGACAGATAGAGTTGATAACCAATTTTTCAGTTCTCTATCGAATAGCTAAACCTTCTGAAATTTTAGTAGTTTTAAAAAGAAAATAAAAAACTATTTTCTTTAAAACGTTATAAGAAATGAGAAAAAAACAAGAAGCTATTTAATAATAATGCCTTTTTTTAAAACCATTGGAAGATTTATGTAGGACGTAGTAGAGGAAGTCGCCAGTCTTCGTGGATTCTAATCTCAGTGCATTTCCGCTGAGATGTTCCGGGCTGCAGCCTGGAGGGCGGAGATTACTCTCATGATAGCCAACCTCTGATATGAGAAGAAAAATAATTTCAAAGGAAGACCAGTTGTTTTTCATTATAATAAAAGAACATAAATCAGAAGAGAAATTGACATCATTAAGGAGTTTTCCTTCATTTTATTTTTCTATTTCTACGTATTTCTTTTTTCAGAATAAATATTTCTTACATTTAAGGCGTTATAGGACACCGGTTCCGGTTAGCGATATTTCTAAGTAGTGTTCACATTTAAAGGAAATAATTATTCTCTACCGATTCCTTTATTTATTGAGTAATTTGAAAGAAAACAGCCTCGTGAGTTTATGTCTTAACGGCTTCCATTATCTGTCAAATCGGAAGTATCTCGTAAATTCAAATAGGTAACTATAGTTAAGTTTCTTTACTTTACGACAGTAGACGATATTATTACAATAAAAATTATCTTTATGAAACATCCAACCGAAAACGTGTATAAAAATGTCTTAAAAATAATACATTGAGATGTTTTTGACAAATAAATGCAAATACAACGGAAAATATTATAAGGAAGAGATGGAAAATAATATAGGAATAACAAATATTACAACACGCCACAAATAAAGTGCTGACGTAGACAAAAAATGAACACTTTTAAGATTACGTCAACACAACGGTTTAGTAAAAGGATGCTTTAAGAAAAGTGGGGTAAATTGTTTGCCCAAAATGGAGCGTGCTTATTTTAGCAGCAAAAAATCTGAAATCTAACTTGTAATTGAAGACAACTTATAAAAAAATACCTATTAAATAATTTTTATTGTAAGAATGGGCAATTATCGCTCAACTCTTTTCTACTCAGTGGCAGTACATTTAATTAATGGGCCTGTGTTTCTACGTTTAAAAGATTCACCGAATCACAAGTAATTTAAAGTCACTTCATCAAAACATACTCGTCTTGCTTTATCTGAACTTTTCGCATTAGTGTAAATGACTCAATCTTTTTAAAGCGTGCGCCATCTTGTTTTAGTCGTTTTTAATGTGTTGTGGACGTTTAACGATGGAAATATTTACCTCCCTCGTATTCTGGGTCCCTGGGATGTTCTAGAAAGAAGATACGTGATTCGTATTTAAAGATGTTCCCTTTTCCCTGGAATAATTCAGCCATGTAGGGAATTTACGCTTGGTGTGGTAAGTCAACAACGGGTCAATTATTTTACAAAAGATTTCTTTACAAATCTTTAGAAATTTCTTACGGCTTACAAGTTTTTCCATGTTTTCATTTCCATTTAAAACGTATCATTGGTAAAAGTATTTTCTATTCACATAAACCATAAGTTATCTTAGACATTTTCCTACTTGAACAGAATACGTACTTAGATAAAGTTATTCTTCAAATTTGTTGGTAGGTAGGTACTATCATCAAAAAGGGGTTAAAATTCGTTATTTTTTTGTTCGTTTTTTTAAACCTTTCGACTCCTAATGAAGTGGATTATCTGATCAGAAATGAATTTCGATATTTATTCTTATTATGATTTGAATAACATACACAGATTTATTTTAATGTATTTCCACTAGGATTTCCCGTGCTGGGAATTACATTTTACACTAAAAATTTATTTGATAAGTTTACAAGATGTTAGTATATTGTTTCAATGTGTATTGTATTGAAATTATGTTGGTTGTTTTCTTTTATTGTGTTTCACTGTAGTATTAGTTAATTTCGTGTCTCCCTGTGTTCCATGATGATTCAAAATGTATGATGTTTGTGAGTTTTTTTGTAGAAGAGCAGTAATCTATTGCATAATTTAATCCCATATTAAATTAAATATTTCTATCCAAATGTAGTGTTTGTTTTTGCTTGCTGGATGTGCTTTTCACTAAGGGATCCAGTAATTGTATTGTGTGTGTGGATTGGTGTTCTCAATGCTTTGTTTTTTGTGAGAATAAATAAGTAAAATTTTGGAATATATGTGTTTAAGTGACATAATATTTCAATTTAAAAAAATTAGGTCTGAACAAGTAGGGACTTTGAGCACAAATTTTCATCAATTTCAGCGGAAGAAAGGTAAAATCGAGCTTACTTTGGAGACACGAACACGTTCACGTAATACTTCTTTACTTCTAAAAAAATATCTCTTCAGTGTTTAATTCACTCATAAAATTTTCACATCATGCATAAAAATATTTTGTATACTAGTAGTTCCGGTCGAGTTAGTTGAAGATTATGAAACAAACAGTAATACGTCTTGTTTTATTATTTAAAATAAAAACAGATATTTAAAAGCTTCATAGACATCATGTTGAATGTAACGTTCTGACCTGAAAACAGTTGCGTCAATCTAAAATTTAGATAAAAAATACCAGAAAGATGCATAATTCATAGCGGCAGAACTCACTGTTCAGTGGTTTTTAGTGAGACATAAATTATTATTTGTATTTTATGTTTATTATTTAAGATATTAAAATCAAACACTTAGGCAAAGATCTTGCGTAACATTCATGATAAAAAAACATACCGTACAGTACTCATTTCACTAAAGTAATGTGTTAATTTAACTCACCCATTCCGACCGAGAAAAAAAATTGTGTCACCATCAAGGATACAATTTTCCTCTCTAAATTACGCACTTTTTCAAGAAAAGTGGCTGTTTTCTTCGCGCTTTCTTTCCGAGACCCTGCGCGGAATTGTAATTAATTAACTTACTCTGTATACATATATATTTGCTCTCCGTCCATTAATTTATAATTTAATTAAATTCTGGCTTTCCCGTCTACCCACCGGCGTTCAGGTGTCGCTCGAAGGAATAAACAGCGAGGCATTAGCATATTTCAAGTTAAATTACTTTTTTACATTGCCGAAGAAATTTTTACGGCCAAAGTGCCGCGGAATCAGAGTTGGGAATCAACTTAGTGCAGTAATTACTTTTGGTAATAATCCCTTTACCTGCATTTTGAAAGAGTGAGTCAATTTGTACAGTTTATTTTCAACGGTGAATAAATTAAAATAGCAGTCACTTTGTTTTTTAAATGTGATAAAAAGAAAAATGTGTTGTGATTGCACAAGATATACAACTGCTCGAAACCCATGGTACAGTAGTAATTTCAAATTTGGTAATTTTTGTTGAACAGATTTTTTTTATGGGACACATTTATCTACACAGACTGGAAAACCATATCGCCGCTTGGCGTGTCAACTTTGTGAGGCTGGTAAAGGAAAGGATTTTTTAATGCGGACCTTGAAAAGGAAAGTGAAGAAATGAAGGAAGAAAGACAGATACCGGTAGCTCGTTTCACATACGAGCTGACTCATACAAAAACGAGTCGGATAAACAACCCGATATCATAAAGCTAACATCAACTGTGAACGGGTGTTTCTCTTGCAACCATTGAGTTTCACGCACGTGCGCCGGCGCGCAGGGAATCAATAATAATAATTGACTGATTTTTATAGCGCTATTTTCGTGAAAGAAAATCACCGTCAGGCACTGTTGAAATACCTGTAGAACAAATTCTGCATATCTACTTTGCGGCTGGGCATTAGAGACGGCTATTGAAATACTGTTTATTGTGTTTAATTATTTTTAGTGATACTTAAAATCTTTTTGGTAGGGTTTCGAAATAGCTATCATCATCATCTTCATCAGTTCTACAACTATTAGATAGTCTTCGCCGGTGATAGGAAATATCTCCGCTCCTGCTCGTTTCGTGCTGTCTCCCTCTAGCTGCTTACGCCCAGTGATGCGGTGTTGTCCTTTACACCGACCGGCCACCTAATTCAAAGTTGCGCGAGACCCGTAGGTTTACTATAAAGAAGCATCTTTGGCGTTCAGCTTTTCGAATATTAAATCAGCAAAACCGTCGCAGTCTTATAAAAAAAACTCGACAACTAATCACATATTAAAAAAAGCTGATAACTATCAACGTTTTACGTTTTAAAAAAACCAAGTTATGCATTCCATAAAACAGTGCAATACATATTAAATACATTCTTAATGTACGTTTATAAGTTTATTTTATTTTATTTTGTCATAAATATAACGTTTGAAAGGGAATCCAGTAACAGCGTGTTTATCAAAGAACTTTGCCCTCAAACATTTCTAAAAAAAAAATGATCATGACATCAGAATGAATAATTTAGAAGCACTAGAAATAAAGAAAGCCATAATCATATTTTTGATAATCAGGTAAATTTGTCCAGTAATCCAATATTATGTATATTTCTTGTAAACTCATAAAATTTAACATTATTCTTTCATCTTTAATCACCCTCTCAGTGGACGATATTTTTCTATTGTTTTCTCATTGTTTTGTAATTTTATTTCATATTTTGTTCTCCCTCTGTATGTATATATAACCGCACACTTTGTATTTTTCTTTAGTTTAATTTCGTACCCTAATGATCCTCAGGCTAAGTGAAACTGGCCGGTTTTAAAAATTAAAATAATATCCGTGGTTTTATACAAGATTATTTTTTTTTAAATTTCATTCATTTCTTAATAAACTTTATTTCTGACATGTAACAAAAGTATTACGTTTGTAGTGAGCAAGGGAATAACAATAAAATTACTAATTTGCAACATGTTACTTTACAAAAATATTTATTCCGGAATTTTCCAGTAGCTTTTATGGCGAACTCTGTACTAATTAGAAATTAAAAACTCTGGCTAAGAAGGCCCCAGGGGTACAAATCGTATTACGATTTACATTGAAATTTGTCCCGTCGCATTGTTTATTTTCCAATTAGCCGTATACACAGAACGAAAAGTTTCGTAAGCTTCAATTGTTTTTCCGTTTGATAATCCTGAGTATTTTCTTTAAATCTTATTCACCGTATTCTTTTGTATTATTTTATATCACGTAAAAAACGTATTTTTTTATAACCCGTACCTATTTGTACACTTAATTGAGTAATTATTTACTGTTATTTAGTGGAAGCTTTATTAAATCTCCTCTAATTTTTGTTTTATTTAAGCACTACCTGGCTTAAGCTTAAAGCTAAAAACCCGAAAAATCTTAATTGCTTCATATTTTTTCTTTATTAATTATCACAAAGCTCTGCTTACAGAAGTTATTCAAAATCAGAATTTAATTTTTTAATTTTTTAGGAGTAAAAATAAATTAAATATATTATTATTAACGCATAGAGGCTTCCATTTTATTTTTATCTCACACGCGAAATCAAGTTTTTTTAATTTGAAGGAGATGTGAATCTCGCACCCCGTGTCCTGAAGTAACTCCATCGTATCTGCGTTTTGCCTTTAGTTATGGGGGCAGATAGAATGATGGTTGTTTTACGCAATTTACTGATGTTTTCATCAATAAATATTCAAAGGTTCGATTAATAAATAATAAGGTTCCCTTTTGAGGCAACCCATAAAACATCAATTTTTTATTCGAACCCCGGGAATAATACAAAATGCCTGATGTATTCTCATGCATTTTATACGATATCGTCGCAAATAAAAGTTCTAGGCAATTTCTTTCATCCATAAATATCTCATTCCCATTGTGAAAAAAAAAATTATGGTATTAATATGTAATGGCTCTTCTGCACGTTTGTGTTCAGTTCTCTGGACCGGTTGGACTATGGCACCCTGAATTGGACGTTCTTTTGCAAAAAGCATCCAACCCCAAAAAGATGAAACTGGGAAAAGGGCGTTTGAAAATATGACGATAAAAAATCATTAATATGCATATTATTTTTTGGTTCATGAGCATTATTATAAATATGTAATTTAGATTCTATCGATGTGTTTATTATGCAAATCTATTGCATTTGGAGCTTGGATGTATTCAGCAGATATAAATCTCGTATTTATCTATGGGAAAACATGTAAAACTCGATCTTGGCAAATTGTGGTTTGGACGCTTACTGCATAACTACATTCAATTGAGGAATGTTACGTTGTAGAGCGAGGAGGTTATGAGGATTCCGACTGCAAATTAGGTTGTTGAACATAGCTAAGACCATTTCCGCAATGTTTCTATTCGGACTACTAACCTCTCACCAAGGAGATAGGTATTGAAAATATATTTTTCTTTAAAGATCAACAATATCATACACTACTCAAACTTCTTAGTGTACAAAAATTCATCAATGAATAATAAAAGTGGTACAGAACACTAGACCTTATAACTCTTTCGTGGAGGTGACAGAATACCGTGCAATGTCACCGCTAAGGGGTTCATAGCACTGCTACCAGAAGGCTTAAATAATAAATCTACACTTGCAGCACACGGGGAAAAACGGTTATAGTTTATTGATAGTATTTTGGATGGCTTTGCAAATAAAAGGTTTTATCAGTGTTAAATTGATGATATCATTATTTTTCTTATCATTTGTTTTCACCTCTTTCTATTTATTTATTTTTCCGCCATTTGTAATATAATTATGTACTATGGACTAGGTACCAACTTGATTGCTTTTTTAGTATCAAAAACAATTCACTGGTCTCTTCTGTTTCTGTATATTTTCTTAATCTTTCAGAGCGGTTATTTCTTTCCTCCCCTTTCGTCAATTTCCTTTCATTCCTCCTAGTGATATCCATATCAAAGCTCGTCCCTATAAAAACAAAGGACGGGATAGTCCGTGGCGTTTGATTGAACCTTCCCATTTGGAAAAGGTCGGGGAATGACCTTTGGCTATTTTGAATAGATCCTCCTCGATTGCTTTACAAATGGCAGCCGGACAATGGGCGACCATCAATGTTGGCCGTACTGACTATAGCATTATGTTTAACAATGGCGATTCGGAACATGGCACAATCAAGCACTATTTGTTTATCTTTTTGTTATATTATAACAACACTAAAACGCTGGAACACTTCGTAAAAATACTTTTTTGTTAAATCAGCTGCCATCCAGATGATATTATAAGGAACAGTCAATAATTTTAACAATGGAATACCAAAGATAAATACATACGAGTATATACATTTAAAAATAATTAAACATTTCAACTTTTTGTTTTGTCTTACGTAATTCCATTAAATCTCTCCAAATGTCTTTTGCGATAAATCTAACAAGTTGTGTATTTATTTTAAGTTGTTTATTGTGTTCATTAAAATAAATAAAATTAAAAAACTTTTAAAATGATGCAAAATAAAAAAGCAAGGGATTAGATTTTAAATTCACCAAAGCGTCAAGGGTTTAACCCTATTAACTCGTTCATTACTACAATCATAACATTTTTCGCATATAATGATAGTGGTAGAAGGAATTCAAATATTGTGAAGTTTTTCGTATCTTGTGAATGATTGTTTTTATACGTGTATAGAGTGCGTTTCTCTTGACACACAATTTCCCGAGATAATGCTCGAATTCAGCGTAATAATCAGCAAATTTTCCCTTAAAATCGTGAAAAAACGATTAACTTAGTGGCCTATTTTATTTAAATTTTAAATAAAAAATAGCTCTCGAGCGTACAAAATATTTTGCCAAACCTGTATAATTTTTTTTAAATTTCAGTTTGGTCGGATATTTCAGTTGTAAATTCAAAAAAAAAGTATGAAACAGGCGAGTGCGTGCCAAAGAAATGAAGTTTAAAATCATTTTACTGCATTCAAAACAAAAATAGACCTTTTCAATGTATTTTTTTTTTTTTTATTGTTTTTTTTAAGCACACACATCAGCTAAAATTATTTCCGTCGACACCGCCGTCATTCAGCCTACCTGAATGAAAGCTACCCCGAACTGCTCCCACTCTCCTCAGTTCCAATCAGTGTGCTGCCACGTATTTTCGCTTAACTTGATTATCACGCCAATTCAGCAGCCTTCACCCTTCTTGATTCCTCTCGGGTGCCACCGAATGACAAGACTTGTCGGAAATTCATCCTCTAAGCTAGAGGTTCCGCTGCCATTTGCGTTTTTGGCTTACTAATTATATTGACTACTATAACTACTTCCAGTTTGGATCTCTCTACCGTACTTTGCGTTTCATTTAAATTAATAACAATCGCAATAGTGATAATTTATTACAAAATTTATTGCAGAGGTGGTTCAATGTGATAAATTACATATTTGATAATAATACAAAAGATAAAAAAAATAACAAAGAAATCATAAATTTGTAAAAAAAATCATTAATGAAGGATATTAGACGGTCTTTTACCTCCAGAGGGCCATCAAGAGGATTTTCATCTAGGTAGCCATAGCAGAAATGATGGTATTCTTGGATTGGCGTAGTGTGCTCCATAAACTTCCAACGCGGTGGAGAAAAAGTGCTCTGAAATAGTGCACTCGTCCTTTCGGGAATATTTCCGAAGCGCTGCAATATTTCGGTAGGTGTAATAATTGACAAAAGGCGTTACTATAAATTTTTTCTTAGTTTATGCTATTAACATGCAGTATTAGCTTGAAGAAGCAATCTTTTGCAACCATAATGTCAATGCTATAATTAATGAACGAACCTTTGAATATACTGTAACTGGGTTCCTTTGGTTTATATTTAACAAACTAAATATAATAATTCTTTGCTTATTTACATTAACATGTTGTAGTCCCACTTCTGTGAAATATTATTTCAAGGACGCTCAACAAAGCTAAGAAACAAATAAAAATACTTCAAATTGTTACATTAATTGAAAAATTGTAATTTTAACAAAAGTTATGCAAGTGTTGAACATATTGCTACAGGGAAGCAATTTTCTTTATTGATATTTATTCAATATTATCCAGTTGATTTGAGTTTGATGTTTTGGAATATTAATGTTTTATTTTATTTCTGAAGTGAACTGTAAAATTCTTCGAATTATTTTTAATTGTTTACTTTTCATTTCTTTTTTCGTATTTTTTGTTTATTTATAACAATATATTTCCTATGGACTTCACAACATTGAGACATAATCCTTGAAAAAATGCTTTCGGCTTTCTTTATTTATAAATTTATCTACCCACTTTTAAAAATACTTTTATTTGTATATTTCGATGCTAATACCGCCAAACTACTTGAAGTAGTTTATTTGGTGAATTTTGTACTCATAAAATAATATTATAAATAAAAATGTTTTCAAAGATTTCTTAGTGAGCTTTGTTATAGTAAATACTAGAAACTGAGTGGGTGCTTTTTCCTTCGTCGTTGGTGCAACTAAACAGGTAATTCAAGTTAAAATCTCAAACAAATTTGCCAACAACAGGACATGGTTAAATATGTACGAGTGTTTAAGAAGCAAGACTCAAGGCAGTGAAATAAGTTATATGTTTGCCTGGTTCTTTTAACCAGTCCACCTTCTAAAATAAAATACCACTATATTAAGTTATTGGAAGTTATTAATTGAAGGCCGTACTTCTATTGCATTGTTTAATAATAGTGTGTATTCATCTATTCATAACTTTGGTTTGTGTATTTTTACTTCACCCACCATGTAAAAACATTTCTTTGAGGTTTGTGTAATCTATAAGGATGCTGTGTAGAGCCTCTTTTTAAAGCAATAAACTAATGAATCTGGAGTCTTAAAGATATTCGTGTTATAAAGCAGGGGTGGGGAACCATTTTGCTGCCAAGAGGCATTAGGATATTTGTCATTTCTCGGCTAGATTTTTTTCACTTCATGGATGAGGTGTAACCGATTCTTTTGCTTAGGAACTGGTTCCACAAAGTTTTTAAAGATTAAATGTTTTTTTCTTTTAATTCCCAGGAACTATTCATTCGATATAGGGCACATTAAGAATTTTTACACTCACTCCAAAAATAGATCATTCATTAAGTCAAACTATTTTACTCCAAACTAAGAATTAAACCCGAATCCTTTAATCTTCAACTTCGGCCACTGAACTCTTGACACCGACCCTTTCCGTCTCCATCTAAATTCCACCTCACACCCTCCCTAATCTTGGTGAGGAGGCTTAAATAAAAGATTGCTGTTAGCACAAAAAAACCTAGTCTACAATTTTTCAGTACAAGCATTTGTACATAAATATATGAACAAAAAATCCCTACAGTAGCAAAAGGCAACCCGCTTACTGGGTAGAAAAAATATATCTTCATTATGCACCCCTAATCATAGTTGACACAGAAAAAGAGAGAAATGTTCCCTGGAACTGCTTAAAATGTTTACAGTACGATAAACATCGATGCGCATCACATATAACGCGTTCGATAAGAATGACTTTGTGTTTCAAAGTTTTAAATTTCACAATATTCGAAAAACCTTACCAGAAAAAAACTTACATCACATGGGCAAACTCAATGTCACAATTTTAAAATAAAATATGAAAATCAATGTCCATTATTTTTCTCACCGTAATACGTTACAGTCTACCGTTGCCACTTGCATAGCCCCCCTGCAGTAAATATCTCACGAGTGAATCCGAAAACAGGCCAAGCCTTACAAATGAGCGGTTTACAAGCTCCTTCCTAAGGCTGCCTCGAATGTGCACTGCAGATATAAGTAGCGAGGCAGAATAATTTATATCACCTTAAAATAAACGTGTGTAAAGCGATCAATTTGGTTCCACATACGCCAGGTTCTCTACTGGGATTATGTGAATCATGATGTATTGGCTCCAGCTATCTGGCTAACACATCTTTAATAATGAGGAATATGGATGTCAAATCATTTCACCATAATTTAACTCCTACGTATTTATGGGTTAGAGCAGTTAAATTTATCGGAATTATTTAGTTCTGGTATTTTGAACTTCTACCAATTTTGGTGTGAATTTCAATCAATAAACATCGATGAATAAATATTATGATACTATGTATGTACACCATAAATGTATTTGTTTTTTTTAACAAGAACGTATTTTAGAAATTAAGATTCTTTGCGTTTATGCCTGTTAACTATAATTTTTTTTTAAGTATTTTTAGTTTTTGTGTTCAATTTGTAGAACTCCATTATATTTTATTATGTAATTCAGTTGAATTAAATTTAATATTGATAAAAAACTAAAACTAGCAGAACTAAATAAAACTAATATTAAATTTAATTAAATTAATTGAATTGTATAAAAAAAAATCAAATACATCCAAAAATATCATGTTTTAATTTGATTATTTTCTCGTTTCTTTTTATGCGGAGACTAACGGGTAGTTAGGCTACCCGGTTTCGTCTGAATTTCCACTTTTTTTCAAAAATACTTTCTCCGACTAGACGTCTTGTCCTATTTTGTAAAATTTGAATGGATATTTCGAAGTTTTAAAGCTTTAGCTAGCTCATGATTGAAATTATGTTACTAGCTGAAAACAGTTACGTTGACCTAGAATCTCCAGGCAAAAACAGGTTTAAAGTGACATTCGCCATAGCTCATCTTTCGATAGTTGCTGCTGCTTCAGATCAACAGATCTCGGGTTTATAGTTTAAAAAATTTACATCCAAATATATATTTTTTAATCAACAAGTCTAGTCAACTTTATGATGCTAATATATGTATCAAAGCATTCTTTCTTATAAATGTTAATAAATAGAAAGCAGATATGATTTGTTTGAATTTTGTCTTTTTTCATTCACGGTTTCAGCGATTAGTGGAATTGCACTGGTTAAATATGTACCCCAAGAGTGTATTTGTTAAAAGTAAAATATGGTCAAGTGATTAATTAGAAGTTGCCGGCGTCTGTGTAACTTTGGGATGTTGTTCCAATTCAATGGCATTGTAGCAGGAATCAAGACCACGTCCATGCTTGCAAGGATTGTACATTCTCGACCATACTAATGTTAACGTTCTCCCTACAGATTGTTTGGTTTATGGATCCGATTAAACCAAAGCAAACTATGTCATTGAATACGAGGTATTACATTTACATTTCAACTAAATTTTCACATCACCGATCCTTAATATTTAAATCATGGTTTTGGGGTGTTATTTGACATCTTCTTTTTTTAACTCCGCTACCTAACCAACCTAACCAATCTAACCTACCAACCTAACCTAACCTAATCTAACTTCAGGGAATCAGTAAGACTATGACATTCCTAAGTGGTGGGGTAAAGGAGAAAGGAACGATGAAGTTTTGGAAGTACCTTGCATTTCAGATCTGGTCAGTGAACACGGATGAAGCCATTTCAAGCAAAGTTTTAAATCAGAAGGGTTATCAATCACCAGTGAGATACTGAGAGTATGTACCACTCTAGTACATGCTGCAAGTAAAATGTTGTATTTATTGTATGGGATCTAACACATTTGAATTTTATTTTATTTATTTACGCATATGTGTTTTGAATCCCCGACCTCTTAATTAGTAGCTGAGGTTTTTAAACTCAGCCACGAAAGTCGACATGTAAATTTATATTTTTTTACTTACAAATTCTAGATTCACACACGTACGTTTAAGAGGGCTAATAATGCAATACTGTCTGTCTAAATTTATTACAATGTTCGTTATAAATAAATGCATACCATAATATGCACACCTTCAATTATAAACGTATTTCTCTGCCCAAAAAATATTAATAATCATTGTAGAATATCTAAATATCTAGAATAGCTCTGATCCAACTGAAACACATATTTAAATAAGTAAACTTTGTAATTGATTCAGAAATAAAATAATGATGAAAATCACTATCACTAAAAAAATAAATCAAGCTAAAAATCTGATATGGACATAACTTGAGCTGCGCAATCGATAAATAATAGTTGTTTACTGAGGGAATAAAAGACGTAGTTATATTAAAATGAAGTCGTTTTATAATAAATAAATAACAACTTCCCAAAAGCTTCAACAAAATTTAATTACATAAAAGCCAAGAGAGGTACTAGTTTGTGCGAACTACTTTAAAGTTTAACTAGATTTTCCCGAAATATGAATTCTGTATTCATGGAAAACCGAAATTCTAACCGTTTTAAATACATTACTTTTATTATGATAAAATATTCGCACGGTATTACTGATAAAGCCGTAAAAACACAATCAAACTTTCCTTTTGTCAAATATGATTATACGGCGAACCTTCATGAATATTAAATTTAATTACTACAACGCAGCAATTTATAAAAGGGTGTTTATCAATATTTCTCAACTAACAATACTAATAAATTAGTACATGGACGTTTTCCTGATTACTTTCTCACTGATTTTTATTAAGTGTTTATAAACGTGTTCATTTTAACCCCTGTATAATTTTTAACCCCGCAAAGGGTTGGGCTTTTCAGTTAATTAATTTCGTTAAATAATACTCGTATACTGGATAAATTACCATACGAAATGACTCAATCCAAGCAATTTGCAATACTTACGCTAGTTGGGTTGGATGAAATCTAAATAACAGCATTTCAAGGGTTTGATTTGAAATTTTCCCTACATTTGATTACCGACTCTTGCTATTATGAAAGCCAATTCCGAGAGTACATACCTTTATTAACCCTTTGTTTGTATGGACCAAAATAAAACGTAGTAAAGTCTGTGAACGCAAAGATATTTCTAGAGCTTCGCAATTTGTACTTTTATAACAGTAGCAATTTTCGTATTTATTTATTTATTTTTCGGTATTTTATTTGTACCCAATATATTATTAAGATTGCTTTGTATCAATAAATCATTTCTTTTGAGAGTATTAAGGGTAGCATTATTTTTAAAAATAGGGCTTTTATCTTCGACTGTGCAAAAATGTTATTGAAAATCAAGCGGAACCTTATTTTAGGACGAGAATCTTTGAAATAAACTAACAAACAAAATGCCATCTAAAATATTTACCCAAATGTGTATTTTTTGATATTTTACGGAGTAAACTTTAATATATCTTAAAATACATTTAAGGATACCTTACTTTCTTTTTTAATGTTCATATTTGCTCCCTTTGGTGAGCGGAAAATCATCCTAAGCTTTAATATAAATCTTAAGTTTTATTTCAGAGATGATGGTTTTTTTTATAAAAAACCTCAGGAAAGTTTTTAATAATGAGAAGAAAATTACTTGCCCATCAGTGATTTTTGGTAACGGGGTCAATCCTCATCACGGCGTATGACGTTATTAAACCAACATTTTAAATTACCATAACATCTGCTTTTACGGTGAACATTACTAGGCTGTACAAAACGTTGGATGAAGGAGGAAGAAGCGTAACACGCCTCAAAACCCAACATTCTACCCACATCATTGAATTGAACAAGAAAATATAAAACAGAAATTATATATTTGCTGGCATTTTTCTGTTAATGTATAATAAATGTGTACAGAAGCGCTCTAGGTATAACTCACATATGCTTAGCTTTAAAAATTAAGCCGCTCACGAAGAGTGCTGATAAAATATTACAATCGTTTCTTCTGATGCCCTACCCCTTTGGATGTTCACCGTGAAAAGTTTCAATCTGCAGACTGAAATTTTTTTTGTCTTATTCTTTCACAGTTAAATTGCTCCTTCAGAAACGTTTAAACATAACTAACTCATCATCACACCGTTTCTCCAGAAATAAGAAAGGGGAACGAACCGCCATACTCTGTCTTGGCACACACTCTTTGCTTCATTCACATTCAAGCATCGCCTCATGCGCACTCTTATGTTATTCCGGCTCTTGACAAAACCAGAATCAGATTCATTCTTCTAACAAATCTCAATATTTAGTTTATCTGCGAAGTACCTACACTAACCTATCCACCTAGGGTAGTTGGAGGGTGAGTATTTTAAATCAACAATATTTTTTTTATAAAATTTTCAGTGCTTGTTTTAACGTTCACGATTTCATACTATACACATGGTAGAGAAAACTATAATGTCTCAGTAACAAAATATAGTCTCCATAACAACTGGAAAAACTTTGTCATATTCTTGATATTACTAAGGTACTTGACAAAGGAGAAGAGAAGATATTTTCCTGCTTACTTTGAAAAGAAGTCAACCATCTATCGGCTTCTGGGAAATTATACTAAGCGTTGTGTTTCGTTCTCTGAAATAAGAAATAACCGTTTAAAGGTAGAAAGCACGTTTGCAATAGAAAAATCTCTAACGGATTATTCCAAGCAGAAACTCCAATGTCCTCTAGCGGAGTATGCAAGCGTTTCCTGAGGTGTGTCCCGGGAAAACCGGGAAAATTGAACCGTAATGGCAAGCGAACCGGCTTGTGTTCTTTTTTGTAACATGGCATAAGACGCGCCTTGAGAAATTATTGTGCATCGCTTTCACATAGACGACAGAACAAAATTGTGATAGACAGTAGACAGTAGACAGGACAGTGGTCCTGGATATTGTAAATATTTTCTAAAGAAAAAGTGTTAGACGATAGCAAAGAAGTCGATGTTAAATTAATTGGTGAGAAGTAGCGATGGGGAAACTTCATTTTTTTGTGAATGCTTCACGAACTACAAGTTTTTTTCAATGAAACTTTACAGTGAATACTTCAATTGATATCAAACAGTTCTATCACTTAATTTGCACCGTAGTAGGGATTGTAGCGTGTAGTGTAGAAACTAGGAACTCGAGTGACTGCTTTATCGTTCTTTTGTGCTTTCAGTTCACAGTTCATACACTGCTTCACGAACTTCACACTACAACAGGAGTAAATTTGAATTACTTGTATTATACTACAAATGGAGCATTCGCACAGTAAGAAATGTGCCATGTGTGAACTTCCGCAAAGTGAAGTAGTTATTTGTAGTAGTTCATCCAGAGTGATTACATCGCTAGTGAGAAGTGAGATTTAAAAAGCACTGAAAAAATTGTAAATTCAAGCGAATGAAGGTGAAAATTTCCATACAAAATAAGGAAAACTAATAACATTGATATTTTTTCCATGAAGAACGCGCCCGGGGCCTGTTTAATTCAAAATTGTGTTTTGTATTTACGGATAAAATACCCAATCAAACTGGGTAATCTTTCTTTTAATCAAAAGGCATGACATATATCTAGTAAGTATGCTCTTAAGTTACTTTATTATTTTTTGTGTGTAATTATAAAATAAAGGCCATATAAGATATGTATTTTACATGAGGCAATTGTACGTAATAATTTATTTTTTTTTAACAATCTTACTCCAGCACCTTTGTAAATGTGTTGAAATATTTAAAAAAACCTAAAAAACAGTTCAGAATATTGGGTCGATAATTAAAATTGAAAATGACAAATTTGTGTGTTTTAATTTATTTATTTTTAAATATATATTTCAACATATTTTCGTGTGTGTAGGTGTATAAAAAATAAAAGCTGTAAAGCTTAAGCAAACAAAAATATGTTTTATTTTAAAGCTGTGAAAAGCATGATTACGAATCTCCATTCTGAAGCTTTAAAAGAACAACTTTTCTTTATATTCCACAAAATATTTCCAACTAACCCCAAGAGATTTTTTTATGGCCACATATTTATAATTCCAGGATACTGTATGAAAAATAAAACATTGAAAAAGCACTCGCAAGGTTATGCTCGCTTGTTGATATTCCCAGTGTTGGTTTTTTCTACTGTCTCAAAAAACTTAAAACGAGCAAATACTTTTTTGAAAAGAATTATCATTTCTGTAAGATGAATTTAAAAACTTTTTAAAATCCAACTATATACCGTATAACAGTCGACCCCGTATCAAAGTGTTTCTTTCTTAACAGATATACTGCCAATTAACTGGAACTATCTTTTAGCATAAAGGTCGAAGAATGTTATATATATTAATGGGTTTGATTAGTTCGAATTAGGACGCTGTTTATGTAACAATATTTTCAAGGAATAATAATGAGAATACACCTCATACCTCTTTTGGCAAATTTGATACATAACTGATACATTTTAACATGTATCAATTTCATTTGAAAAACGAATATATTTGGTTATATGACCTTTTGGTTCTGAATGTATAAAAGGATACATAAAAATAATATTCCCTCTAAAAAGACTCAGTTTTAAGATGTAGGATTTTTTTAAGACCAATTTGATATCTAATTTTTGTTAAGACTGCTAATAAAATTGAAACCTTCATTATTTTACTTTTTCATTGTTCGCGGTGAGATTCAAACTTGTATTAGTTGATGCTCATGCCTAACAAATATTCTTATTTCTTGCTTAAATCTGAATATATTATATAATAAATAAATTAGCTAAAACCATTGTTCAGCAGAATAATTTTCCACTTGAATACCATTGAAAAGTTTTATTTCTCGATACATAAACGATTTTATGTGCATGTTGTATTCTTTGCTGGTGATCTAATGCATGTTGGAAATCTCGTCCCATGTCTGTGTAACTCGCTATTACAGTTCTGTTATATTTCTTTAAAATTTCATCGACACTATGTCATTGTTTAATTTTTGCACTAATATATTAAATATTTAATTACTAATAATAATCTCAAACACAAATAAGAAACAGAAAAAAACCAGAAACTAAAAGACAATGGCCACGACTGAGACTCGAGCTCGGAACCTCCACTCTATGCGGGAGTGCCTGCCAATTGATTTTGCCAAAAGATGACAGCATAAAATCTAAAATATTAATAATTTCCAATATAAGGATGAGATCGTTTAAAATTGCCACATTCTAATAAGGTACTGATGGCTTAATTGGCAGAGCATTACTCCCGGATAGAGTAGTTCTTTTTAGTTTCTGACTTTTTTTCTGTTTCATATTTGTGTTTGAGAGTATTAATATTATACAAATATTTTACAAGAATATTTTCAACTTTATATAGTATTTCAATTTTCAAAGTATTTTCATATAGAAATCGCACAAGATGTGTTCATTTTATCCCGTCTTCCCCACCAAACTTAATCTTGTCCAATCAACTAACATTCGGCAAATTCGAATTCCAGATATTCCTAAACTATCTCGTTTCCATTTCACGTGTCATCTACCAAATGACTTCCATCAGAATGTAGGGGCGGCCCGGCCAATGTAGGCTTTATCTCCAGACGCCGTCAAAACTCGGAATATTTTTTGCCTACGTGAGCTCTCTCCCCAATTTCCCCCGTAAACAAATAAGAGTCCCGCGAAAGGTCTCTATATTGAATCGTGACGTCATGTCTCATACATTTTTATATATTTTTTGCTCGGGAGAAAGGGTTCAATTCCGAGCTGACTCTGCTAACGCAATCTGTGTGTTTTCCTTACACCTCGTGAGGTCAATGATAATATAGAAATATCTCCGAATTTACCTTGAACTATCGATAAAGATATTCTTTGCGAAAAAACTTCAGATTTCCCACCCAGATTTTGCTACCTATCCATACTAATAAATAGCATTTTGTGAAAGGGAGAAGGCAGACTTAACATAAATGTTATATCTAACATGCTGGCACAGCAGTTCGGTTAAATTATTAAAATATTTTTCTGCTTTTTATAAATAGGCTAGAAGTTAGAAAAAGTTTCGTTTAAGTAAAAATAACGTATTATTTCTTCTTGAACAATCTGTTTGTTTTAAATTAGTTTTACATAAAAACTGCGATGTCGAGCGATTATTAATTATAATGTTTTTAATTTAATTAAATTTGGTTTATTAGCGCCATCTGTCTTCACGAAACAAAATATTTACATAAACTTTTTATCTGGGAAATATATAGGTATTATCAACATAAAAGTATACGTTTTATCGCTTTTTTAACAACTTCTTTTAATTGAAATAATTTTTCAATAAATGTAGATGTTTTAGGCATTAAAAAAATATTTGGTCTAACTTTATTAGTGTCATCTGTCATAGTAAAGCGAAAAGACAGCAAGGCCACTATTATATTATTGTTTTAGTTTTGTTTATTGTTTTTTGTATATACATATACTATATATATATACAAAAATTAATAATATATATATATATATTATTAACTTTCAATATTTTTGTACTATAAAACAATGTGTAATTGTGATTTATTCTAAAATATCAAGAATCTTTATTTCACGCTGTTACTGCCCGCAATTGAAAAGTAAATTTTCCTAAATAAATGAATTTAAAAACATTCAAATTAAGAGGACTTTTAGTTATTTTATTTTGATAAATTCTCCAAACACTGTAGTTAAGATATAAAAATAAAATAAAAAACAAATTAATTACATGTTACGTCCAACTTTTTCTAGATATCTTTAATATTAATATTTATTTTTAATCTACGTTTAACCATTTCTGAATATATTTTATATAAACACATCCAATCAACACGGTGATGTTACAAAAACTTACGCATTCAAAAAAATAAAAAACTTCATACAAAAATTTCATTTCCGCACAAAGTTTAAATGAAAACAAAAATATATTTCCAGACTCTAGTGAAGTTTACTAAAACCTAGAATTATTAAAAATACGGGATACGTTTTTCCGTTTTATATTTTGCCAATTGTTTGATCGGGTCCTTTTTTAGCTTTATTGTCAAGTTTTCAAGCCAACAAAATAAAAAATAACAAAAAATTTCATGACAACCCTTTTCTGGGAGAAATTTGTTTGTTTTATGTAAAAATTAGAAGCAATTTTATTTTCCAGGAGCACGTGTAGCAATGTAATAAGTGTAGCAATTGTCGTGTCTACATGATTCATGGTTTTGCAATAAATTAGGGGTTAATAATTGGGAGAAAGAAGTCGGATACTTGGCTATTTAAATATGGTTACAAAACAAAGGGATAGCTTTTCAACGCTTTTGATCTCGGATGCTCGACTATCAATCAGATAATTTATTTTTACATAATTTTTCAATTTTATTTCAAGCAATTTTTTGAGGGGTTAAAATTGCATTTTTTTCCACAAAAGTTTTAGTTCACTTATGTTCTGTTGTAAAAAACATGTTACTTTTATTTCACTTTTGATTTATTATTAACTAAAACAAATACAATAGACCCTATGGGAAAGTTCTATGTGCTCTACCGCGGAGCTGCTCGCTGGTAAAACTGAAAAATTAAACATTCTCAACCCGAGCTTTTATCAAGTTGCTGTATCCGACTTTGGTCGACGCGGAAGCGGCACAAAATTTCTATCACTTACGGAGGCACTCTAACGCTAAACAAAAGTTTTTTTGTCGCATGTTAAAAATGCGACTGCTTTATTACGTCCTGTTATATTCCCAAGACAAGAAATTCCTATCCTCGTCACTTGTAACCGTACGTGGAACGTTTTGCATGCCCCGCGGGCGGACTACTTCTCCGCGTTTTACAGGTCATGCGGCTTATTCCCAAACGTAATTTGCGTTTGCCAACGTGAAGTTTTCGCTGTTAATTAACGACATTTTTAATAACACTTGAGTTGTTTTTTTTTCTAGCTCATTGGCCAACCCAACATCACACATTATTTGAAACAGATACTATTTTTCCAATCATTTTTTTTATTTGTAATTTACATGAGCAATAAACAGATGTTGAATGAGCTATGTTCATACTCTGTACAATTTTATTACTATTCTATTAAAAGTTTTGTGTTTTGTGCTGAAAGAGTTGTGTGCATCAAAATTGCATACCGTTCCTGTAAAGGCAAGAGGACTTAAGCGACACTTTGGTCAAAAATGAGTTCAATGTGCAGTTCTTAACAGTTTTTTTTTTATTTTTACATCAAATTCTTTGACTCTCGTTTGATTCTAAAGACTTTTGTGGCTCTTCAGCCATCTAAAATATTTTTACCATTTGGGAGAAGGTTTAACACAAGCGACATAAGTTTGTGTCTTTTTTAGCTTTTTGTCGCTTCAGATAACTCAGTTAGAGCATTGAGTTACCTAAGTCAATATTATTTTCCAAAATCCAACTAGGTACTGAAGACTTACGAATTTTTTGTGTGTGAGACCTATGTATATAAAAATATATTTGTATATTTGTAATACACATGAAAAGAAAAAAATATTATGTGTTCATACACAGCCTGTTCAAAAGAAAAGGTGAATTTTGAATTTTCGCGGGCTGTGTACATTCGATTATCGATTTTTTTGTCATGTCGGTACACATGTGTTTTTCATATGTTAGCATTATCAGCCATTTTGGATAAGTGGTTTGTTTTTGACAACTGGAAAGGTTAGTCACGTTTTTGTTTCGTTCTTCGATTTTTTAGTTTTGAAAAAAATGGATCAAAGAATAAAATTTGTTTTTCCACAACTCCAGGACGCTCATCGGCCTTCTGAAAAGCGCTTGTACCACTTATAAACACTTTTTTGAGACAAAGTAGACTCGCCAAATGCCACAGTTATTATTTTAAGAGCGTTGGAGTACTTTATTCTATTTTTAACGCAAAATTTAACACATATTCTTTAATCCATTTTTTCCAAAAGTAAAAAATCTAAGAACACACAAAAACGTGACTAACCTTTCCAGTTGTCAAAAACCAACCACTAATCTAAAATGAATGATAATGCTGACACATGATAAACATATGTGTACCAACATAACAAAAAAAACGATAATCGAATGTACACAGTCCGCGTAAATTCAAAATTCACCTTTTCTTTTGAACAGGCCTCGTATATAAATAACAATACATAATATTTTTTATTATGTTTTGTATCGGTGTCTTTTGAGCCACCCAGTTTTATCATTCGTCAGAAATGAATTCATCTAAAGACAGTTCTTACGTATAAACGTCGAAGACACCTCCAGACTACAGGGTGGTTCTAAAACAAATCATCGCTTTCAGGGAAGGGGTCTGAAACCTGAGTCTTGGAACCCCACTTTTTCCAGCCTCACACGTTCTTGTCATCAGACGAGACCATTCTTTTCTATTTGTTTCTATAAAACGGATTTATTGGAAATATAGGTACTCACTGTACTTCTGTCTGCTTTGTAAGACACCGACGATACAACAACGCAAAACAAACCGCTCTACAGTGATAGAGGGTGGTGTTAAGGGTGGGCGAAGGTGAGGGTGGCTGACATAAGGAATAAATAAATCATGATAATGGTCGAATTAAGGAATAAATTTATACAATTCGTTTAATGTGTTTATTTTGTAGGAAACCGGCATATTTTCAAAGTTATTATTGTTTTAATAAGGTACGTTTTTTAAGGAACTGTTATGTTTTTTTATGTTTACTTATTACTAGCAATGCTTGGTTTAAAAAAAATACATTTTAAAGTTCTGTTTTAAATAGAGGCAATAATATGAAAATAATGTACCACCTATAGATATAACGTAACTTGAAATTGCTTTATATTAGTCGAATTACTGAATAGCCAAGGACTTCCTAATAAACGTCAGGCAGAAATCTTATACGAGTGGCGTAATTCCACTGGCTCCAGGCGCTGGAACTCTTGGGCGGTATTCACAAAATAAAAATATATTTGAACAAGAAATCCCTAATGTATTTTATTTATTTATTTGATGAGAAAGGATGCAAAACTGATCTTAGCGTAATGAATAGAATCAAGAAAGGGACGCTTAGATGGTTTGGGCATGTAGAGCGAATGAACGAAAAAAAGAGTGTGAAAGGAATATATGACGCAAAAGTGAACCGAAGAAGAAGTCGGAGATGCCCGAGGAAAACATGGCACGATCAAGTGAACCAAATACTTGATTCGCGCCATGTGAAAAGTCAGAATAACAAAAGAGTATGTATTAGACGATGTATGAATGTGAATGAAGCAAAGAGTGTGTGCCAAGAAGGAGTTATATGGCGGTCCGTCCTCTCTGTCTATCTTTGCGGGGAAACGGCGTGATGGTTGGTTTATTAAGAAATCCCTAAATTTGTATAGTTTGCTTTTTAATGAAAAGTAATAATTTTTTTCTTCATAATAAAATGTCATGATTTCGAAATTGTAAACTTTTATATTTTCTGTAACTATCAAAATTATCATTATTAACTTCCTCTGTGAGTACGTACGTACATACCTACCAGTGTGAACTTTCAAATTTGGAACTGACGGATGTCTTCATAAAATTTTCAAATTAAATTAGAAGCTTTTCAAATTCCTGCCTACCTGATAAAGTGCCTACCTTGAATGTTTTTAGCAGACATTATTCCATATTTGAAATGGGTGGATTGAAGTATAATAACTCTTTTTATTCTTAGAAATTTAAGTCATATCTTATGATATTTTACGAGTAACAACTAGTTTTAAAATAAATTTGAAAATTATGATAATATTCACATCTCATAAAAATTTAGAGGTTCAAGAGATATACCGTCCATTAAATCAGTACGATTATGTCTTATGTACGCACATAAACAAACATGAGATAAAAATGGAGAAAAGGGTTACCCTTTGAAAATAAGACAGTTTTGTGGAAAACGGTTTGATTTTTCATTTCTCAAAACGATTGACGGAATACGCGTCTTTGACAGATTCGTGAAGACCTTTAAAGGAAATTTTGTGTATACTAAATCAAAAATGTTTCCTTTTCGATTTCCTTGGAACTTATTACCGCATTTTATGTGTGTTTTCTGGATGGAGGCCTTATCTTTTCATGGAATGTACAGCGTGGTAAAAAAATAAGTTAACGTTTATAAAATTAAAATAGAATTAAAGAGAGTTGTCGAACTACTAGGAAATTCTTGTTGTGGATACTCTTAGCATACCACTGGTAAAATATCATCATTCAATATGGAAGTATTGCTTTAAAATATGAATGATTTCAGTTTCTCATCGTCAAAATTATTATCGTGATTGATTTTCAGGGCATTATGCCGGGTAATCTCCATCAGGGCAAATGATGGTCCCTGCAAAGCTCTCTAGAACGTTGGCTCAAGGAGGCGAAATCTCAACAAGGCATAGTGCTTCAATAATCAATCACGAGAATAGCTTGAAATGAATTTATCCATGTTTGGGTGAGCAGATATGTATAGTCAGACGCTTCCCAATCTTCCTCCTTTCCATCTCCTTTCATTCAGTTAGGTTTGGTTAGGTTCGGTTAGGTTTGGCTATTTGTAGGTATATTTCGGTATTGGCTGCTAACAGTTAAGACTCTTGTGCGTCATTCTATTTATATACATATTATATATATCGTCACTGAAAAGGCAATGAGTCAAATATGCAGTTTTTGTCAGTTGAGGGGCTTAGAAGCAAAGGCAGCAATCTCCTTCATTTTAAATTATTTGTTGTAAAGTTGATTGAACGTTTAATGCACTTTTCTTTTGTGAATATGTTGATAAATTTAGAGATAATTGTGTAAAATTGTTCCTAGATTGATGTGCACTAACATTTTTGTACACTTCATTCTCCATTTCTTTATAATAATCATTCAAAAGTTGACAATGCTACAGAACCGTTTTTGGAGATTCCTACTTTTGCTTCTAAGCCCCTCAGTTTTTCTCCCTCTCATTTAATTCTCAACACTCTTGTAGCTCTTCAGCCATCTAAAATATATCTATCATTAGGGAGGAAGGCTTGAAAGCGACACAAGTTCGGGACGTTTTTTTAGCTTTTTTTCGCTTTAAGTAACTCAGTTCTCGAGAGCATTAAGTTACCTGAGTTATTTTTTTTCAAAAATCCAACCAGGTGCGGAAGAATTATGAATTTTATTATAAAACAAATAAAAAACTTTAACGTGCTCTGGTGTAAACTTTCCAAAATGGTGCTTCATCCTTTTTGCGTTTCCGGCGACAATATATACATGTATTATATTTAAATATTTTTTTCAAGCAATTTTCCGTTAACTAGTAATAGCTTGTTGATATATAAATGTTTGAAATCGAATTTCTTTTAATACCTTTATTTTAGTTGATTCCTATCGGTTTGATGTAGCCAGGCATCAATCATTCGCCCCCTACATTATTAATGGTTCAATAATAACAGCTTTTAAATGGGTAATATACAAGTTATAACAATGAACCGTAATTCATATCAATTATGGGGATTAGTGCCCATTAATGGGATGTTATGTTTTAACAGTTCGGCTTACGACAATCGATGATAATAATTATTATTAATTGTAATTAGTTTGAACTTGCAATTCCCATTATATTTAGTCAAAACATATTCAGTTTCTGTATCTAAATATAAACACTTAGCACTTAGTGAAAACTAAAGAGAACACACCACCCTAGGAATAATAAAGTGAGGGGCATTCCCAAAAATATAAAAAAGTAATTTTATTTTGTTCATATTCAATTAAATACGGGAAAAATACAATGACCCTTTACTTATAACTAGGCGAAGACAAAACTTGAAAAGAAATATAAGATTTCATCAAGTATTCGTTAAAATAAATGTATGGTTCAAGATGACGTTAAGCACCGATTTGACGTGTTTACTGATCTATTGTCGGGCGGTGACCGAACCGAAAACGAGAAAAGCAGGAGAAAATAAGGGACATAGGGTTGAGTTTACTGTAGCAGACCTAGAAGGATGTTCTCCTCAAGGTTTACATTTTGATTAATTGTGATGAACATATTACTTTATTTCAAATATTTTTAAAGGAATTTTTCGAGAATAAACTTCAAATTAAATCAGGTTGTTATCGATAATTTTATTGTAAAAAAAACAATTGGATATTTTGGAAATTGCTTTACTGCGAGAATGTGAATGGTAGTGGTCAGTTTTTATAAATCTAAAATAATAATTATTTTCCCCCCGAATGCATCTTTGAACGTTATTAGATATTTTTTTTACAAATTCATCAGAAATAATTAAAATTAAGCCGCTCTTTTTGGAGTGTTATGTTTTCTTGCTGTTTCCTTGTAGAATGTGGACCGTTAATTTGGACCACAGTGTTCTTCGTCTTTAAAAGTTCTCCGAATCATCTACATTAAATTATTTTACTGTACGGTCAGTCGTTTGTTTTTATTGCATATTAAAAAAAGAAGCTATAATATTGAACATCGGAAAGATGTATATCTTTTTTATTTAGGCTTGCGAGTAAAAAAATACTTGTAAAAATGAAAGAAATAAATAAGTTACAAATCAAATGTGTATTGTTCCTCGAACAAATCTTCCTTTGAATAATCAAATGGACTTATTTTTATGCCTAAAGCTGTAATAT
This sequence comes from Drusus annulatus, assembly GCA_022651775.1. Classification (NCBI taxonomy): domain Eukaryota; kingdom Metazoa; phylum Arthropoda; class Insecta; order Trichoptera; family Limnephilidae; genus Drusus; species Drusus annulatus. Next base: position 25,538 of record JAGWCC010001072.1, on the reverse strand, counting down.
TATATTGGAGTAAGTATTCAAGTATTACGTTTCTTTGCCAGTTTCGTATTAAGCCTCCATTATTCCTAGATTCAAAGAAACACAACCATTTTTTGTGAATCGAAAGGTTTTATTTATTTACAATATTAATAATTTGACTCGAATAAAAATAAATAAACAATTTCAATGCTTCCCACGTAAAACAACGGCAGTCAAACTGTTACTGCCTTTATTAAAAAGTAAAAAATTACTACTGTGAAGTTTTCTTTTCAGATATTCATGCCAGTCATTAGAAGTCAAACGTTTTTGCAAATAATGATATATTTAATCGAGTAGAATAGTGCCTATTTGGCCATTTAAAGATGGTATCAGCCTAACGGCAACACAGGCGATGTTCACAATGTATTATTTAAATTTAAGATTCTGGTTTTAATCAAGTCATTGCGTCCACGTAAGTACTATTTCTTATCATTCATTCCTCTTGTATACATCTATAGCATGATAATTTATTAATTTATTAATCTAACTTTGCCATAATAAACATCTCCAATCACTATGGATTTATTTTTTATAGTTTATACCGCAAAACAGTTCCACCTGCTCTTAACCTTCTGGAGCCAGTGAAACTATGGCATCCCCACTTGGGGTATGTTGTGAGGCTGAAAGTAGTAGAGAAGAGAAGGAGATGGGGAAGAGGGAGGTTGGAAAGTACCTGGCTATTGAGACCTGGTCACTAAATACGGCCAAAGCCATTTCAAGCAACGATTTGATTCTGAATGGTGGTCTTTCACCAGGCCGATTCTTAGAGTATCTACCACTCTGGAACGTGCCGCAAATATGCTTTATATTATTTTATATGAATTGAAATGTGTTGTGACACATATTAATTAAATAAAAGTTATTTGCGCATGCCGGGTTTGAACCCGCGACTTTTGTATTCGTGGTCGAGCGTCTTTCCACTCGACTATGGAGGCCATCACCTCCAAATTATTCCCTTCAGAAAAAAAACCTTTGACTTCTTTACTACGTCACATTGTAACAACGAATAAAAATATCAACCCTATCTTGTAATACTAATCAATCCTATTAATTTCACATTTTCTTTGAAAGTTGTAGAAAACTTGTATTTTCGTTGAAGCTTTACAATAAATCAATCGTTTATAACGCCATGTCTAGGTAGGTATGTCCATAGCTAGTCAGTCGTTGGGTTACGGTCGGTCGACTCGCTTTTGACAAGCCAATAGCGGTGGATTACTGATGTAGTGGGCGGTATAGTGTTTACTATAAAGGCTCGGTTACACGATACAAAATATTGATATATATATTTTTTTTAATTTTAACCTCAATAAAAAAACAATATTAACATGTTTCCTTGGATTTTCATGAATATAATACAACTCCCTGGATTTTCGCGGCACCACCTTGAAACATGGTAGATAAAGAAGATAACATTATTTAATATACGATAAGCCAAATATTAGTTCATGTTTAGCACTAAAATCACCATTACTTTTCATGTACAAAAACTCTAACGAAATTTGTTGGAAGAATAAGCTTTTCTCGTTTAATAGGTGACTTACGATCGCGCTTTCTGTGATAAATTGCCTTTATGTTTCCTGAGAATAAATTACTGTGATAAGTTATTAATAAAATGTTGTGCGTTAAAGTTAACGTGGATTATTTGTCGCCATTTATAAATACGAACGCGATAAATTACGACCTGTTTAACATAAAATCGCGATAAAAAAAAACTTTATCAGTCAAGAGAATGAATGGACTTCCAAATGGCATTGGACTGTTTAACATACCTGCGAGAAATGTTTTTTATGTTTATTAAAACATTATTTTTGCTGATAATATTTTTCATAGCTTAGCGTTCTATGATTATATTAAACATGGGCGAAATATTAAAAAAAAAACTGTCATAAACAATATTAAGAAAACACACAAAAATATTGATGCGACTGGGATTTAAACTCGGGACTTTTCACTCTCCGGGCTCATGCTTAACTGAGTTATCAAATCGACCTTTAAATATGCTGTATCTCTCCACTAAATATTCTGTTTTTGAAGTTGTTTTTAATTTTCGTAGAAAGCAATTACTTTGTGGTTTGACTGAATTTTATTTTAACTTTTATGACCGACTGATTTCGCTTAGCCTAAGCATCATCAAAGTACAAAATTAAACTACACAAAAATACAAAGTCTGCGGTTATATATACATACAGAGGGAGAACAAATCATAAAATAAAATAACAAAACAACGAGAAAACAATAGAATAACATCTAAATTATAACAAAAGAACAGAGAGAAAGAGAAAGATAATATGAATTGAAAGAGACAAAACGTCAACTGGGAAGGTGATTAAAGAATAATGATAAATTTTATGAGTTTACAAGAAATATACCTACTAAGAAGAATAAAATTAATTCCAATGCACTCAAATCCATAACACACCAACAACTAGAACGCGTATAGAACCACGGCCGGTCCTGAGCAGGCGCAATTGTAAAATTCCGCTCCAGGCAAACACCCGCACATTTCGTCTTTTACTTGATACGAGTTGGTACCAATCTTCTGTTTGAACAACAAAAACCTGTGACCTCAGGATTCGCAGTCGAGGTCAACTCATACACGTACAAATGTACAACAGCTCGGCTGTGAAATGACTTGCCGGCCTCTGTGCTTCCTCCCTCCTACAACACGAACCTCTTCAAGACTCAGGTTTACTCAAGACTTTCCTTAAAAAGATCTTCCACACAGTCTTCATATAGATGACATAAGCCATCAGGAAAATGTCACTCGGGACCTCCTCTGTGGTGTTAATTTTTTTTTTAAATACGTATGTTTCCGAAATACCCTCTCCAATCCCTTTCTTACTATTATCTTCATCTATCTTGTAGCTGCCCTAATCGTCTTTAAATTGTGTTGATAAATTATTCTTATAATGCTTATAATAATTCGATCATTTAGTTTATGTATGAAATTTTGATTTTGTTTTAAATGATTCACTTTTATAGACTTTTGACGGCCTGCATGGTTGAGTGGTAAGACGCTCGATTACGAATCCAGAGGTCGCGGGTGCGAACCCGGCGTGCGCAAATAAATTTTATTTAATTAATATGTGTCACAACGCATTTAATTGAAATAAAATATAATATAGTATATTTGCGGCACGTTCCAGAATGGTAGATACTCTAAGTATCGCCCTGGCGAAAGACCACCATTCAGAATTGAAACGTTGCTTGAAATGGCTTTAGCTGTGTTTGGTGACCAGATCTGAATAGCCAGGTACTTTCTAACCTTCCTCTTCCCCATCTTCTTTCCCTCCCCACTACCTTCAGCCTCACAACACACCCCTATTGGGGATGCCATAGTCTCACTGGCTCTAGACGGTTGGGAGCAGTTGATACTCTAGTGCGGTATTCACGTAAAACAAAAACAAAAAACACTATAGATAAAAAAAAGAAATTAAAAATATGATTTTTTTTTTAAACTAAGATAAATACATGCATAGATAAAAAGAAATACAAACACACCAGCGATACCAGCATAAATAATCAGAAGTAAATAACCGAAATCGCCATAAAAGTGACGAGATCGAGATTAATCATTATATTAAAGTTATTAACACCAAGTTAGGGTGTTCCCTTTGAAATGTTTTCTGTTCGCTAAATAAGCACAAAGTCTGAATAATCTGGTTGGTATAATATGATCTTTGACTAGCCGAAACCCATAAAATAATTATTATTAGCAGGTCGAAAATGACTGGACGAAAAGGTTTATATTACGAATTCCTTTGAAGACCTCTTCTGCCAGTGAACCTCGAAGGCTTTGATGTTAATATCTAATAATGTTCTTGCGCTGTATATTCTCTTGGGGGTTGATAATCGATATGTTTGCAAACAATTCACGCGTTGTGTTATGTTTCTTCCCACATCAAGGCACGCCTATACATAGTATCAAGGGTTGCTTTTGACTTATTTTGTTCAGCATTCTTGCATGTTGATAAGCCACATTTACACTTGATGGCTCTAACCAATTGATTGTCTTATTAAACATATTTTTAGTGGCAAGGAAACGAAGTTATTTTTATTTTGATTGAAGAAAATATCATCGCCGGAAAGGCAAAGGGCTGAAGCGCCATTTTGGAAAGTTTACATCAAAGCACATGAAAGTTTTTTTTTTTTACAATAAAATTGATAAGTCTTCTGTACCTGGTTGGATTTTAAAAAAATTAACTCAATACTCTTACTGAGTTACCTGAAGCGACAAAAACGCTAAAAAGTCCCAAGCTTCTGTCACTTGGATCAAGCCTTCTCCCAAATGGTAAATATATTTTTAATGGCTGAAGGGCTACAAAAATGTTCAGAATCATACAAGAGTCAGAGCATTCAAACTGCATATGTAACTCAGTTTTGACCGAAGTGTCGCTTAAGACATTTTGACTTTCCAGCGATGTATGTTGTTTACTTTCATAATTTAAGAAAAAAATGCATATAAAAATTTAAAATATAAAATATATGTACTCGTTTACAATATACACGCTTAGCTTTAATATATTTTACACACTACATATTTTGTTTCGAAAACTGGAGGCTGAATTATACCTATTTTCAGGTATTTTTAGATTCTCGGTAAACAGTTAAAAATTTGAACCCCCATAGCCAATGATTCAATTGCCACAGTACGATATCAGAGAAGGTTATCAGAAAAACATCATAGTTTTATTACGTTAATTCAAGAAGTACGATTGCGTTTGAAAAAAAACAACACACAAATGCAATAATAGCGTGAATAGAGAAATTGTTATTTGATGTGAATTTTAAAGATCACTGTAGATGAGACACGCATAAGCAAATAAGTCATGATGCACTTTGTATAAGTTTTCAAATTTTATTAGGATGTATTCACCTGAAACGGTAGCATTCTGAATGCGTAGATAACGAATATTCTTTATACATCGGAACTAGCCGAATGCACGTGCAGTTACTTTGAGAAGGTATAAAGCTACATGTTGCATATAATAACAATATACTCGTATATAACTCTACGTAATATGTAATAAGACAGATATTACCAACTTTCTTGGCCAACTTTCCCCTTATAACGACCCCACCCTCGACATAGTTTTTTTCCGCAAAGCTAGCTTGAATAATATGTCGTCTCTATTACATTTTTAAATATTTCTCTTCAAGTTCTCCTCACCCTTGTAATAGTATATAATCTTTGTTATATTTTAATATTTAACTATTTTAATGAAGTGTAAATAAAATCTATCTTATTAATCGTATGTGTCGTCATAAATAATTGTATAACAAAACTGAATGGTGGGTTTGTAATATGTAGACACTGCAGACTAAGGGAGTGAATTTTGTGTACGTAAAACACCCCTGAATAGATTATCTAAGTTAATGTATTGTGTAATATAGGTTCATCTGTTGGGGCAAAGGGCAATTAGGGTAAAATAACACTTTATTGTGCTCCACAAATTATTTGTTATTGTGATTACCATATATACGTTTAGTTTCGTGTTTTCGCATATTAAACATATTCACCTAACAAGTGTATAATTTAATGACCTAAGAAAAAACAATTGTTCTAAAATAACGTTTAACGATTTAAATTTTAATTTAATGATTCATAACTTTTTCGCATTCAATTCATCATTTTTAGGTACCTACTTATTATTGGCATATTATCCGGAATCTCTGTAAAAGGCTGTGGTAAGGTTATTTAAGGTTAGAGTGAGTTAGATTAGATTATGTTAGGTTGGGCTAGGTTAGGTAAGGTTAGATTATTTAAGGTTTAGTTAGGTTATATAAGGTTCGATTAAAGTTGAGTTATGTATTAAAAACGATTTAGAACAATCACTACCTAAGTACTACCTAACTCAGTCCAATTTTATCTAATCTTAGCTTTTTTAAATAATTCGGAATAAAACGTAAGTAGGTTCCAATTCAAAAAAACTGTGGATAGTAATATGTCTGAATTAATACATTAATCACAACAACCATCTAACATGCCTGGCTTATAAAACATGATCAATCACATCCCAAAAAAAAACTGCACAATTCTTTCACAGATGGTGTCCTATATCTTTCATCTTCCACCCCTAATCATCTTCATCCCTTATCCTCGCAGCGAAACCTTTCTCTCTATATTTCCCGTTTCAGAGAACATTATTCCCTCCCCACTAACCCCGGCTAATAAATCAAAATTCGCTACTACCCTTGTCGTTCCTTTGTCTTCTTCTAAAAGAAAAACTTCTAAACATCTCATTCATAAGTAAGGAAAGGAGCCATTGTATCGGCAGAATCATTGTACTGGGTAGATTAATTATTCTTGAATTTAAAAAGAACACTAATACATCATAAAAAAACATTGTTTATATTTAGTAATTAGACGGTTCATCATGTTATTGGTGTTTAGCGAGCCTAGTAAACTTATTATGCACAGGGAATTCTGTCTTTGTAGTATTTTTCGGGACATTTCTTTTTGAACCAATAAGACTTTTTTTATTTTCAATCCAGGTAATACTGTGAGGCCTAAATAGAAAGTTTGGAAAGAGGAAGGTTTAGACGAGTCCGACTATTCAGATATGCTAACAAAGCTCGGCGATAAGGACATAAAGCAAGTTTTAGATTTGAATGGTGGTCTCTCATCTGAGTGATTCTAAAAGTGAATTCTTTCTCGGCAGATGTGATTAAATATCTGATTAATAAATATAAGTTAATTATTTAATTAGATTGGTTGGTTGGTTGAGTGGTCCAAGGCATCGGATAATCACAAGGGCGTCACAGGGCTCAATTCTCTGCTCGCTATTGTGAAGGTGTTTCAAATTTTTGATTTAATTCACAATTTATTGTTAGCTAAAATTGAACTGTCCCCGTCAAACATCGATTTTCGGTCGGTTTCGACTTTTTAATAAACTTTGATTAACTGAAAAGCATAATGGTCATGCTTTTATGCGCTTCAGCTGATAATATTTTGTTCAAAAGTTGAAACGGGCCTTGAAATCAACGTTTAACGGGGACCATTAAAATGTTATTATACAGAAACAAAATGACACTAATCGTTAAATTACAACAATGTCACACGTGACGAAATTTTGAAACACTTCTATCTAAATCTTTCATTATTGGCACAAGCAATATTTACACTCATTACAAAGGCTGTAGGGTAAATTCAAATAAGGTCGTACTATTCGTAACCTTGGAATGTTTGTCTTTCTTCAAAAATATAATAAGTAATCCTGAACATAAAAAAAAACTAATTTAAAACGGATCTTGTTTTCTATTAAGTAATTGGACGAGTGATTATATCAGTAAGTATTCATTATTTATAAAGAATTTACTCTTTGTAGTCTCTTTCTGGGAATTTTATTTTCTTTCTCGGGAGACACAATTTCTTTGAGGTATTTTATGTTATAATTATCATTAATAATGAATAAATTAATGTAATAAGCTAGAACATTTTTGTGACAATGTTTTTAGGGAAAATATTAAATATTAGAGATGATTTACTTCTAAATCAAACAATATAATCTTATACATGGCCTATTCAAAAGAAAAGGTGAATTTTGAATTTTCGCGGGCTGTGTACATTCGATTATCATTTTTTTTAATGTTGGTACACATATGTTTATCATATGTTAGCATCATCAGCCATTTTGGATTAGTGGTTTGTTTTTGATAACTGGAAAGGTTAGTCACGTTTTTGTGTATTCTTCGATTTTTTACTTTCGAAAAAAATGGATCAAAGAATAAAATCCATGATTTGTTTTTCCACAATTCCAGGACGCTCATCGTCATTAACATCTTCTCGGCCTTCTGTAAAGCGCTTATACCACTTATAAATACTTTTTTGAGACAAAGAATTTACAAAATTAATATTTCCTTTTCATTATCTATATTATTGTTTGTAATTGGTTTGTATTGCAAAATTGGTAGAAGCGTTACGCCCGGAAAGCGTGGAGGTTCCGAGTTCGTGTCTCAGTCATAACCTAATCTTTTTATTTTCTGTGTATTTTTCTCTTTCAAAATTATTTGAAGATTGTTAATATTATTTTAGTAATCTTACTTTTCAAATCCCATTCTATTTATAAAATCAATTCAAATCTATCATTTAACTTTTATTAATAAATCTTCAGTGTGCGCTTTTATTTTGTATATAACAGCCTCTGTAGAAGAGCGGAAAGCTCCTTTTGCATTTAATATTAATTAAGCTTTTATTTATTTGAAATTGATGTATTTTACGATAGTTGATCACTTTAGCAAAATTCATTAAAAAAATAAGTACCAACATCACAACACCCAAACTTGGTGGCGTCCATTTTCTGATGTTCATAAATTTAGTAAATTTTCGTAAAACTCACTCCAAATGAACGGAGGTATCAAAAAAGCTACCTACATAGTGAGAATCCCTTTAATCAAAATGTACCCTTATAAGTACACAAGTACACATTAACAAAAACCAATCAAAAATCGTTTCAAATTTCTCTCACCTTCAAACACGGCTTTGATGACAGTAGATTTCTACACCCTGATCTGTATGTTAATATCGTCTTTCAATCATGAACCTTTAAGTGTTCAATTCAACTTCTCGTATAATAAAGCTCCTTCTCATATAACAGGATAAGTTTCGTTATATAATTTCTTCACCTTACCACGCACACGTATGCCGTCTTCATACGTTTTAATATCAATGATAAATAATGAAAATAAAATAATGATTTTGTATAAGACCACATATTTAATTTTTTTTTTATGACCGACCGGTTTTGCTTAGTCTAAACATCATCGGGGTTTAAAATTAAACTAAATAAAAAATACAAAAGTTTAAATTGGAAATAATTTTAAAGCATAAATGCTTTAGTTTTTTATATTTAAATAATATCAATTATCTAAAACACAAATATGAAACAGAAAAAGCCAGAAAATTAAAAAGCCAATGGTCACAACCGCGACTCGAGCCTCAGATGTGACAGCTTGTACAAAGTTTGCAGTCATATATACATACAGAGGGAGAACCCAAAATAAAATAAAATAAGATATTAGTGAGAAAACAAAAGAATAACATAAATTAATAACAATAATAATAAATAATAATATTTGGATGATTTTTATGGAAAATCACCTCAAGGGCGCAAAATAACAAAGGAACACTGAGAGAAAAAATATGTTTTTTTGTTACTGATAACTCGCCTGTGATATAATCGTATAAAACCCCTAAAATTAATTGAAAATTTTCCAATTCTATTCCATTAAATAAAGAGCGGTGATTTGTGGCTTTTTATATTTATCCTAGATACGAGATCAACAAAGATTGCTCTCATTTCTAATTTCTTTTTCTTCTCTCTCGCAGCATTCCACAAATAATAAATGAAGATTGTCTTTTCCTCTTGTTGGCATTCGATACAGGCATACCGCTGATAGATACGTTGTGATCTCCCTCTCTTTCTCATAAACGAAGCATGTAACAGAAAGAGGGGTTATAAAGGAACGCTCAGTGGCAAGACGATACATGTATTTTGTGTTTATATTTATGTTTCTTTAATGGTGTTTTGCAGATATTTTGTTTTTTTCTGTTCATTAATCATTTTGCTCTCGATTTGGTTGGCATCACTTTATACGTGTAGTTTTGAACTGTGGAAGTATTTGTTAAGAATCAATCGTGTTCAAAAACATATTAGCATGGATCAATAAATTTGTAATTTAAATCTGTTTGATAGATCAGCAGAAAAAACATTAGAATAATGATCTCCAACGTCGTGAAATTCGAGCAGCTTTTTCTGTCTGGAATTTCTAGGTCGATACAACTATCTCTTTCTCAAAATATCGTTGTAATCATGAGCTTTAATGTTTTGAAACATCAATTACTTACAATAAAGAAAAAGGTGTATTAAAAAAAGTGTTGAAATTAGATCAGGGCAACGTAGTTCTACTTCTACATTACCGTTCGTAATTAGAGCGATTCAGAATACCTTTAAAAAAACGGTTTATTTTGCTTTTTGTGTTTTGGGTTTTCAATCGCTAAAATTGTCTTTGAAAAGGAATAAGGATACTCAGCCATATAGCCTAAAAATAGGGGAATAAATTACATACATTTATACTATAAAACACATATCGAGTAAATGTAACAGTTAAAATCATAAATCGTTTTGTCTCCTTGAAACATCTATCGCAGTAGTTTTAGACATCGAGGTGAACGGATACAATCTCAATTATAACAACCATACCTTAATTGGGCAAATAGACGCATCCGCTATCGGAACGAATAAAACATTTTGGAAATAGTTCACGCTTTGGGTTGTTTTCCCAGCCCTTGACATGGGGAAGTATTCACGATTCAAGGATATATATTCGATGGATGAAGCTAACCGACATATAACGATAGCAAAAATAATCTTATTTTATGTATTGGTTAGGTTAATATATGACGAGCAATTGATTGGAAAAAAAATTGGAGACGCACCAGGCAGAAATGAGTCTGTCTGAGACGATGTATGAATGTGAATGAAACAAGTAGTGTATTCTATGACAGAACTATGTTCATCATATTTGTCTACCTCAGTTGCAAAATAGCGTGATGATTATTTAGTATAGGATTTATTCCAATTCCCTTATATTCGTATCGTTTAAAAAAATCAAATCGTCTTGTTAGTGGAAAATTCCGATCGCTAAGTTTTGTACTTGTGAGATTTTTTTAGTTAACTGAAAATTTCATTGATTTTATTGAGTGATAATAGATAAAGACCATTCATATAATACTGCTGTGCTCTATGAATTTCCAAATATTGTACAATTAATTATTTGTAAACATTTGAAGGTAAAATTTGGCCCTCCAATTGCGTGGGAAAAAAATTGCCTTCGCTCGGCAGATCTTAGCAATATCAAAAATTCTTATTCTAAAAATATTTACAAACCTTTAAACATTTTGTAAGTGCGGGTTGATCGTCAATACGTTTCAGCTTTGAATAAATTTTAATGAGCTAAAAAGCATAACGGTCATGTTGTTATACTTATCAGCTGATAACGTTATTTTCAAAAGCTGAAATGAGGCTAGAATTGACATCTAACGGAGACCATAAAAATATTTTAATTTTTTTGACAAAATGGCGCTAAACGTAAATTATGACTATGTCAATGGCGACTAAAGTTATGAACACTCATCTGTTTTTTTTCAGATTGAATAAATGATTCATCCAGAGTATTTTACTAGCATAGTATAGTACCTATAGACTCGTAATTTATGGCCGATGTTGTTGGAAAAGTACGTATTCCTGTGCGTATCTTCCTTGAAATATTTTCAGGAAATAAATCTTTTAGCCCTCGTCTGGAAAATGCTCTGTTGTCCATGTGGACCCACCTGACCTGGTACACACGAAAAGTAAACACATTAGTTTGTTTTATTCAAGATTCCCCGAAGAAGGACTGAAACAGACAAGAGTTGCAGTTATTGTAATATCGCGCTATTATTAGTAAGTACACACAGAAGGATTGCAGTATCGCAGCGTAGCTTCTGTGTGTGTTCTATCATTGTAGAGTATTTCAGCAATCAAAGCAAAAACAAAGTATATAAAATTACAAACAAAGTATAAACAAACGGTAAGCTGTCATAACAACGTATAAACAGAGTAGTAAGAAACTTTTAACAACGTCTATACATTATGTAAACAACAAACAAAACACAAGCAAAGCAACAAAGTACACAAGTAATTTATCCCGTAGGACAAAAAAAGTCTACTCTAGTAATCATGTCAGGAAAATACGATATTTTTGTAAATTGTAAACCTATATCTTGCAAAACTTTAAAATGTAGATTTTAACAAGCGAATGAGAATATCATGCTGGATTCAAAAGAGATAGACTGTTTTAATTACTATGCATGTTTGTATTCTGATATTGTTGCTTTTTTTTACAATAACTCCACACAAGAGGCCTTGAGGAAAACAATTTCCCTCAGGGCCTATGTCATCTTTGGAGATGCTGTGTGGAGGGTTTTTTGAGGAAAGGAAGGAGTGAACTTGGGTCTTGAAGAGGCCCATGTTGAAGGAGGGAGGAAACACAGAGGCCGGCAAATCCTTCCATAGCCGAGCTGTTGATCATAAGAACGAGTCGTAAAAGCGACCCGTTCTCATGTATTGAATGTCAACCGTGTACAAATGTTGGGCGTGCGTTTAGTTGTTTTGCGTTGCTGCAGTCTTTTGTTAGTTCTGGACTAATTATTTTACAGGACCCCTTAAATTCTGAAAACTTCTCTCGACTTCATAATGATCAAACTTTATATCTTATATAGATAGGGCTTACATCTACATAGAAATATACACGATCGGCTACAAAAATTTTCTCACTGCTACCTGGTTCAGACCTGGTACTGGTACAGACCTGCCATTGGATTTCATACCTTTATTTGAGTACGATATTTTCGTATATTTATATTTAGAATTACGAAGATTGCTTGCATTCTGGAATAAAATATATTTTTATAGTCAATGTATGTTTTCTTTGCAAATTCAAATGCGTCTAGTCTATCTGCTACAGAGGCCTTTAATAAAAACTTCAGCATGGCAATGGTTATATTTATTTTCTAAATGCAACTTCTGTGTGAAAATAGAATGAATCATTAATATGAAGTTATCCACAACATCGTAAGTTAAATTAAAAAATATATTATTACATTAAAATAAAAAGGCTTTGACAGCCAAAAGACAAAATAAAATTAATTTAATTTTTTTAAATCCATCATTAGAATTTCTTATAATTTTTCAATGTTAATATTTTTTTTTATATTCTTTGAACTGAAGAAATCTGATTTATAAATTAATTAACTTTGAAGTCATAGAGTCAATCAAAATCCAAATTATTTAATTAATACCGACGCGACATGTAGCATTGTATTCTTTCTTCATAAATAAAAAAGCAATTATATTTAACGAGATATTTTGTCCTAAAGACTATCATTAATCAAGGAATTAACGAACTACCCCTAAATTTTATTTTTCGGGTATTACAGTGTGTAGATTTGTTGAAAACTGGATTCAAAAAGATTTTTTGTTATATTTTGAAAAGATGAAATTGTATGTCAGTCATTTGTTAATTGCATAATATCGATTTAATTTTTTTTTATAAAACTGTCGTAACAGATTAAATAATTAAATAACAGAGCGCGCCTAACTGAGTTATCCTCCACCGTCAATATCGATGGGCTGAGTGGGAAAAATAACTGTTATATTGTAAACTTTTTGAATATATATGGTTTTTTTTATTGATGCTTCTTTACTTCATTAGTCCAATTCCTTACCTAATGCTTTTGAAAAACTTTTCTTGATATTATAATAGGATTTCTTACTTCTCATTGGTACGTAAGTTAGCAATAGTGAAAAAAATGACAAAATATTATTCAAATTTACCTGGTATTCAACAAAATATCAACCAAATCTGAAGATTTACTTGTAATTTTTTGTAAGCTTAAATTTTGTTTGTCTTTTTTAACATTGGTACCTACCTAATGTTGACGACAGTGGTTTACTTAGCAGAAATAGTCAAAAATTATTTAAACGACACTATACGAACGTCTTGCCTCGGTGAAAGATCACCATTCAAAATCGAAACAACTACAACGAATTGCCTGAAGAATTTAGACATGTGTACGCTTTCAACAAATCTCGAAATTATATTCTAAAATCGTATGTATTTTTTAATGCTATTTGGAAAACGATTAATCATTAGTACCAGTCCTGTTCAGATGGCCGTCCTGCTACATGTTGTAGATTTTGATAAAGGTAAACTTTTTCTCTCTTGCAAAATATTGTTGAATTTTTTCGTAAATTTTTGTATTGTATTATTTGTATTGTATTATCCTTTGTATTATCATTTGTACATTTTGTATTCTTTCTGAATATTTTGAGTCTTAACCTTTTATTTATTTTCTTATTTCTTGTATACCCATACATTTTTTGGTTTTATATTTTTACATACTTGCTTTGAAAACTTGTATACGTAAAACCAAATATGTACTAATTAGCAGTCCCATAATGAGTTTTGCTGATAACTCACGATAGTACAACTTCGTTGTATGTTATATTTGAAATTAAAAATAATAATAAAAAATCTAAAAACGAAAACGTTGATTGAAATGCGTTTAACCGTGTTTTGTGATCAGATCTGAATAAAGTTTGAATCAAGAGTTTTTAGTTTGAGAGGGACAGTATTGTATAACTTTATGGAGAACTAATGAAAATAAAAATAATAAATATCACAGAAATCAACTAAATTTGTCTTTTAGAGAATCAAAGATCTTCCTATAGGCAAATAAATCAATATGATGAACCAAAACAGTATTTTTAGAATCTTTCTGTCAGATTCCTAAAGAATTGTCTTTTGTATTAAGGTATGTTTGTGTGCATCAACAACTGACTGATCAAATCAACCATCTACATCCTGTGCTGGCGCAATTGGGGCAGTCCGCTCCGGGGGGAACTTGCTAAGGCGATGATTGTACTTAATTTTACTACTTTTTTAAGCGCCCAACGCCTTTAAATATATTAATATAAAATAAATTAAAAATACTTTTCATGGACGGCAATCGAACCCGCAATTTACCGTCCCAGTGAGAAACGGGCACTCGTTTAATACTTGATACGAGTTGGTAAGTATCTTCTGTTCGAACGATATTTATTGCAAATTGATATTTTTAAAAAAAGTTATTTTTGAAAGATTTTTTTATTTAATCTTCTTTGATTCATCATTTTTAACAAAATTCTAAAGGCTCACGTCCCATAGAGCCTGAGAAAACAGCATCTAATTGCCGACCCCAAGGCTCGCATTTTTTCCGCAAAGAGGTATATTTTTAAGAAATGTTGCTTTTGGAGGATTTTTTCATATAATCTGAACTGAAGATCATCATTCTTGACAGTTTTCCAAAGGTTCACTTAATTCGGTCCCGTAGATCCTGTAAAAACGGTATCTAATTTCCGACCCCAAGGCTCGCATTTTGTCCGTAAGGTGGTTTTAAAACAAAAAACTTTTGGAGGAACCTTTCAAATACAAACGCTTAACCGGGATGCCACGCACAGAAAAGTGTGTTGTACTATATATTAAAAAAAAAATGCAATTATGCTATCTATATAAATATGTATAAAGTGTTTGATAGCCCGATGGGTAATACGCTCGACTAGCAGTCGGATGGGTGAAGTTCATAAAAGTTAACTTTATAAGTCTTGAGTTTACAACTTAGAACTATAAAATCAGTTTTTTACGTTATTTATCTAGTTTTGAAAAGCGCCCGTTAAATTATAATTTACAAAAATTGCGCCACATAAATTAACCAAATATTATTTTCATCACTAAAAAACATTAACCTTTTTGTGGTTTCGTTCTTGAAAGCCAGCGGTTCAACTCCAAAACAATGATTCAAACAAATATAATATTGCAAAGTGGAACATTCTCAGAAATTTTCAATAATTATTAAATTTAATTAATCAAAGCCTTTTCGGCGAAGTTCTGTTCGCCATTTCGTTCCAATCAAGGTTGGTGTTTAGTTTTGAATTGATAAACCTCACAAACTCTGCAAAGGTAAAATCTCCACAACATTTTGGTATAAAAGGTCATCCGACAAAGGCCATCACAACGAGAGGTACAATTTTACAACAAAGCAGCGAATAAATTTAATAACAAGCCGTAATTGAGTGAGTCGCGGTCAACCGCCTTACTTGTCGGTAGCTACCGGTAGAAAATGACGCGGAATTATTGTAGTAGGTGTGAAATAAAAAAAGTACTTGCGCAAAAGATTATTAAACGATAACAATAATAGACTAACTATTTATATTCTATATTCTTTCGATCACAATATTAATATGAAACGGAAAAAAACTGTGTTCGTTTTTCAAGGTTAAGAAACAAAAAACAATACCTACCTACCTTGATACGATTTTTTTTTTATTAATTAAAAGATGTTTCTTTTAATCTTACCGGTTTGATTATTTCAATATACCATTGCACAATTAAAAGACGATAAAAACTTGTTCTTACACATTCAACTGCTTAAATTCTGAAAAAGAAAAACCTAAGTCTCTAAAAAATGGAGATCTAGCATCTAAAAATTTTAAAAAAAAAAAATGTTATTGCTAAAATCTCTCGATAAGCGTAACCATTTACATCATATCGTAAGACGCCAAAATTATTTTCTAAATTATTTTTATTTATAAATACTCGCATATAAAAATATCATACATATATACAATACATATAACAGAAACAAGATATAAGAAAGGAAAAAATATTTAACACATTATTTATAACAATAACTTAAAAAGTAAAAATGAAATTGGTAACTAACTAACCATCACGCCGTTTCTCCGCAGGGGTAGGCAGAGAGGACGGACCGCCATATAACTCTGTCTTGGTACACACTCTCCTTGCTTCATTTACATTCATACATCGTCTCATACATACTTTTCTGTTATTCTGACTCTTCACATGACCCGATTCAAGTATTTGATTTACTTGATCGTGCCATGTCTTTCTCAGGCGTCCTCGACTTCTTCTTCCATTCACTTTCGCATCATATATTCTTGTCACACTCCTTTCTTCGTTCATTCGCTCTACATGCCCAAACCATCTAAGCGTCCCTTTCTTGATCCTATTCATTACGCTCACATCAGCCTTGCATTTTTTCCGGATATCCACATTTTTAATACGATCATACATGGTTTTACCGCACATACGTCTCAAAGATCTCATTTCCACAGCATTCAGTCTACTTTCATCCTTCCTCTGCCAGTTCCAAGCCTTATTGCCATACATCAGGGTTGGTATAAGTATTCCATTGTGGACTGCTAGCTTCGCTTATTTGGACAAATTCTTATTTGCGCCAACAGCGTTCAGTCCTCCATTAATGGAGTTTCCTGCATTCACCCTTCTTTCAATATCCTTATCAGCCTTTTCGTCTCTCGTAAACATACTTCCTAAATACACAAACTCATCCACTTGCTCCAAGTATTCATCATTCACAACTATATTGCACGCTGTTCTCGTACTCTCTCTTTCAAACACCATCACTTTGGACTTACTTACATTCATCATCAACTCATTTTGCATACATACTTTGTTCATCCTAGACACGAGAAACTGTAGATCTTCCATATTGTCAGCAATCAGAACCGCATCGTCCGCATACAATAGGCAACATACTTTCAGATTTGTTATTTGGATAATACCTTCCACAATTTGTTTCTATCAACTCGAACATACGCCTTTTTCAAATCGACAAAAGCACAGAAAAGTTTCTGATTTTTTGCCAAAAACTTCTCTGTAAGCATCCGCAATGAGAAAATTTGATCCATGCACCCCCTTCCACTCATGAAAGCACCTTGGATGTCCCATATTTTGTCTTTTGTTTGTTTTTGTAAGAAAAAGTAAGGTAAACGGTAAATATCAAATATAAAAAGTGAGTTGTAGAGTTGCAATCACCATCGAAATTACAGTGAAAGTGAAAGAAAAAAGACCCTTTTTTTTTCTTTTTTGTCCTAAGTTTTTATTGGCTTCCAGCTAGATAGATTATACTCGAATGTTCTAAGGAATCAAATGTACTAACGACGCGATATATTACATAAAGGATAGCATATAGGAAATTTAAGCCTCAGTGATGAAATAACGGTCTTGCTGTTATGCTTGATACCTGATTGTAATTTAACCAAATGCTGAAACTGACCGAGAATTGGTGGTTAACAGAGGCGATTGTTTAGAGTAGTAACGATATAAAATTCACAATTGATTTGCGACAGTTTAAAATGTGACAGTAGTTCAAACCACTAGGCCTAAATTTGCTTGCAAAAAAATTATTAATAACGCCTTTGACCTAAATATAGTCGATATTTTTCCAATACCTTTTCTCAAAAGAAACAAAAAAAAAAGAAAAAAAAATATTAGTCATAATTTATAATAAAATACTACAAAATTCCACAAAATTGACGCAAATATCAACTATAAAAAAATGTGTAGCAGTTTCCACAGAAGCGGGTCTAAATCCCTTCATTAGCAGGTGGTAGCGTCGTTTCGCTCCTGACGCAGACGCGATGCAATGTTCTGAGGAAAATAAAGAAGCACTTCGTGGGGACAAATATGTTTCCCTGTCTTTGTACCGCATAAACAAATAGTGCAAAATAACGCTTTCTCGCTGAAACATGTGTTGTTTCCTCGCGTCATGATGCATAGCTTTTTCTCGGGATGCACTGAGAATGAGTAGGTATTTGTGCAGCATGCATTTAATTCAAATTTACGATAAAGTTTCCATAAGAATTCTAAGTGACAATTGTTTTATTTTCTCACTAGAGTTCTTATTAGCGGTGTTTTTAATATTTTGTAATAACGAGTTTTAAATAAAAACTCCTGTACATAATACAAACTGTAGTTAAAAAAACTGTGCAGCGAAAAATTCTCTAATAAATAAACAGTTAATTTATACAGCGCAGTTTTGTGATAGTTCACCACAAGCACTTTCAATTATATTTTTGTGACTAGCGCACTAAATTTCCAACTGCCAGAAACCAGTTGAACTATGTCAATCTCTATTTCGTAAGCATGTTGTGAAGCTGAAGAAAGTTGGAAGGGGAAGTAAATGGGGGCAAAGGGGAGATTGGAAAATACTGATCAACTAAATCAACTTGGCATTCTAAATTTACGGAAAATAAGTTGTTTTTTTTTTTAAAGAAAGACAAACATTCCCGGGTTACGAATAACCTGACAATATTTGAAAAACTCCTACTGCCATCATAAGAAGCGGAAGATGTTGCTTGTGCAATGATGGAGGACTTAGCCAGCAGAGGAATTGATCGCACGACGCCCAGGTGGGAAACCGACGCGTTTGTCCACTCAGCTACCGACCGGATATGTGATACGATATGATTGCCGTGAGATTCTTAAAAACATATAACATAATGTAAACACTGTTAATCATACGTACTTATACTACTGTATCGTCTATGGTTGAACTAGTCGTTACTCGTGAAAAATTACGGAATGTAAATTGCTAAGAAAAACTATTAGTTGGTTTAATTCACCCACTTCAAATATAGAATAATGTCTGCTAAGACACATTATAAGTAGGGAGAGAATAAAAAAATAAGAACTGATGTTGATTTCAATTAGCATCAGTTCCGAATTTGAAACGTTCACATTCGTAGGGACGTAGTACTTACAAATATAACAGTTAGTGCTATTGATGATCCCACAAACAATTTAATGCAGTAAAAATTTTAACTTTTTTACATACATTCTCAATAATTTGAACTTAGCAATTCGTCTAAATTTGAACCATTCAAGCTAATAATTATCAGTTTCTCTTGTAACTATGCTGTCAGAATAAAACTTGTATTGTCGAGCGTTTTTAATGAATAAGTAATCGCTTTTTCCATAAGCCCACTTCTAAACCGAAAGTGCACTTTGTATTATGCCACACTCTCTGTACGAGCGGTGAAAAACAATGAAATCTACTACTGCACATGAGAACTGCTTCATCAGAATCCATAAAAGACATTTGTTCTACTGATCTTTGCCGCCGTAACTCGGCAATACATGTTTATCTGTGTACTAATTACACTTCTAAGAACAATGAATTTCAAAACGTTTAGTATGAGAATTATGACTATCCGATGGACCAAATACAGAAATATCTTCCGGTAGCGAAAAGGCTTTTTCAAAGGGATTCACTGCAACCAGCTTTATCATGCGATTTAGGTGTGTATTATATACGTGGAACAGACTTATTCAAATCAGTCAACATATTAATTTAATGGAAAGTTTTATATTTTTTACGGTATTTTAAGGGGTAATTTTACTTTGACGTGAGAATCGTGCAAAGATCCAAAGTATTGCAAATGTTATCATCTCTCATCAAACTTAGCCCCATTATTTGAACTATAGCGATAAAGAGGTCATGAATACATTTCGCAGGAAAAAATTGAATACTATGTGTTGGATTTCAAAATGATAATTTGATAGGGTTTTAGCTTCATGTTTTTCATCCAGTTCTTACCTATCCCGCCATTTCGCTATTCGATTTCCTTACTCAACAACACTGTGTTCGAAAACAATTGACAATCGAAACAGAAGAAGAGTTATGTGAAATAACGTGTTCGTTGGTTGGGGTCTCGCTTGGTCATCGTTTTGTTGTTCTTTAAGTAATATTAAATTAAATGTGGTGTTCTGTTCTGTTGTAATTCGGTTTTTATAAGAAGAATCAATTCCTACTTCAATTACATCGGTGAGTGAATTACTTCCCATTTTTCTTTCATGCAAATAATATATCCACATCTATAATTAGACACTTCCATCGAGTATTATAGTTTATCGTTTTACAGTCCACTGTTTTCCAAATTTCCAAAATAACGCTAACTCTTTTTTAAAAAAATCAGTCGCGAATTCCATTAAATATTCATGACTAAACATTACTTCCCTGCCAACACCTCCCGACGCATTTTATAACGTAAAACGGTGTCATATTATATTACACAACATTCATTTTTCACATTTCTCGAAAAGCCTTAAACTTACCCCGGGCCGCGAGTCACCCAACCTCCTCAGGCAGAAAGCCTAGAGCGAGCATTTCTCGTACCTTGGCAAGATTTGAAAAGGAAAACAAATTTATACCGACTGGGGTAAGGGAGGCTATTCATACAGCCTCATAAATTATGGTTATGTTTAACGTGGATTGTTTAAAGCGGCTCTAGGTTATTTTTCTTATTTACTCCCTCGTTTTCTTTTCACGGATGCTTGAAAAAAGTGAAATACCCGAGACATGAAGAAGGCAGCTCTTAAGTCTTAACACGTATTCAAAAGACCAAAGAGCTGTCATCCCCAAAATGTTCCGAGTGTAATTCTTTGAACGAGTCTATCCGATTCCGTGGCTGTTTTCAAGGTAATTCATCAAAAATGTATTTTATTTACTCTTATCTGGAGCTCTAGGGTTATTTAAAGATTGGAAAAGTCAAAAGAATTTATTCTGGTTTGTATTTGTCGAAATGCTTCAAGTGTGTGTTATTTGATTATAGTTCCTATGTTTTCGAGAATCTTCTGAAAACAACTTCTAATAACTGTTTTGTTTTCCTTTTTTTATATTAAGTTATAATTTCGGAGTACCTGCTTGAGTTTTTTTCCTCGGAATCCGTAGGACTACAGCATCCTTATTTGGGAAATGTCGTGGGAAATGAAGGAAAAAGCGGAGGGGTCGAAGGGAGGGAATAATAATAGAAAGGTTAAAAATTTCTAGCTATTTTTTCGATAAACTTAACAACGTCATTTTTATTATTATCAATATTAAGGAAGGTATTGCATTGGACTACTCTTGCATACCTCTAGAATTAATATTTTACTATTATTAAGCAATTTTGATAAGTGATAATCTCACCGGGGCGTTACTGAAAGTACTTCAATTCACTTTGTTTTCTCTAAAAGACAAATATTTACAGTAATGATTGAGAATTTTACTGTTAAAGATAAAAGGTTTGAGGTATGACCACAAAAATGTGGAATTCAATTCGTCAGAAAATTCAAGGGGCTTTATGGAGACAGAACGCGGAGGAATGGGAAATCAGATTGGAGATTCGGAGAGAGATTCCAACACAAGAATGTCTGGTGTTTTGGGTTCTTTGTCATCCTCTTGCAGGACACCACAAGATGCTCAATTACCTATATGTGCTTATTCTTCATTGCTAGATAAAAGCCGACAAAACAATTTAAAACATAACATTTACATTATAAATTAAATATGATATAAATAATAAATATAAAACAAACCTGGGTTGAAAAAAAACACTTAAGAACCTACGGCAAGTAAGTGAGATCGAGAAAATTGTATCAATTTAATAGTGTCATGTATTTGTTTAATTTTTCCTCAAAATTTTTGTTTTTAATTCAGCCTTAGGTGATTTGCGCTTATAGAAGAAAAAAATTATTTGTTTTTAGTTCATTTTATTACTTATTTAGCTAGTTTAATTTGAGTAAAAAAGACAAAAAAATAATACTATCTAAATTATAAATAATTAAAAAATTATTAAAAAACTTTCAGAGTGTTTTATCAAATTGTAAATATCGTATGTTGTGGAAAAACACGAATTTATTATAATCCAATTGATTTTGAGTGCTTCACTTTATAAATGTTTTAACAGTGATGATTATATTCTTTGAACGTGGATTGATCCAAGAATAATGTTATTTATATCGCTATCGTAAATTTTCTTTTCTCAAAATAATCGAATCGAGGTGAAATATAAACTCACTCAATAATGACAATTTGTAATTTTATCTCAAGAAATTTGTTGGTTATTTTGTCAAATATAACCCCGCAATTCTAACATGATATGAATTGTTATCGGTTCATTCCAGACTTCTTTATTTATTAAATAAATATTCGACTCTTCCAAGAAAATTCAATGGCTTTTTCAATTTGAAATATTTTAACTTTGTCTTTGGGGATTCCCAAAGGAATCCATTGCGCAAGGGATAAAGCTCAAAATAATGTATTTCTACTTTGGTTTCCATTTCAAATTATACTTAATTTGTAGTCTCTCTCTTTGGGAAACTTGTTAAGCATAATGCCTGTACAACACAGAAAACTAATATTTACCTACTTTAAAAAACCTAATTTATTTCTCGGTATTGTATTTACTTTTAGAAAATTATCAAAGGGATATGAAAATACAACCTGTTATTTGTTTTTACACTCCCTTGTTTTTGTCTTACTGAGGGTTATAAATTAAATACACCATATAATCAGTTACATTAATAGTAATTGAATACTTTGAAATTTGAACTCATTATTTTCAATGTTTCTCCTATGGTTGACATGTTATATTTAAGTCGCAGTTTTTCTTAGATTTAGTTTTGATATTCTATAGTAATAGTTTTTACACCATTCAGCCACTTTATCTCAGGACTCCTGCACCCCTCCATGCTGCAGGTTTATTCAATAAAAGCCTCTTTGGTGGTCGGTTTCCTTCCATTTTACATTTCCTATTCAGCGGATCCGTCTTAATTTTGTAAACCTTTTTATTCATATTTTATTTTTAATAATCATCCTGCATTTATTCACAAATAATAAATATCCGCAAAACAAATAGTTTTCAATTAAAATATTAACGTAACTTTCGCACATCCGCTTTGATCAAAAATCCATGGAGTTATCATAAACTTTGACGTTATGGTAATATATTGTAGGCTTACTACATAACTCGTAGGAAACTTTAAATCAAAATTGTTTGGCATTTAGTCGTTGGTTATGTTCCACCAATGTTGGCCCAATTGAAGGTGTGTTTCGGTTTTGCCAACTAATTAATAATTCGCTAAGTAAATGAACTTTCTACGTCGAAGTTGGAGCGTGTATTTATTAGCGGCATATAGGCTTCCTGTATCCGGTTGGTAAATTAATGGTTCATATTATTCAAATTGACCTGGCACTTTAAGATCTGAGAAATGAGAATATTACAGGTATGTTAGCGCCGACTCATCACTATTTTTCAACTCCTTCTCATAAAGATCAACTAAATTGAACGTGTTAGGTAGTTTGTACATTAATTGGGATCTTCGTCAATTTAATTTTTCAATCAATAAATATGCAAAATGTTTTGCCAGGATGATTCGACAGAATTTATATACGTACATGTTGCAGAAAAAATCCCATGTAAAAATGTTATTTTATACATTCGATCCTGATTTCTGGATGTTTGAATAAGTTTAAATAAAATAGTTACCTGCCGAAAATTATTGGATAAATTGTTTTTTTGTATCCAAAATTACTTTTTTGTTTGTTGAATAAATATTCCTCTGAACTACTTTATTTGTTTTGTACAACATAAGTTTTTTTTCTCACAAGAACAATTGAAAAATCTTCTAACAAGTTAACACCACTTTTATAAAGGCAAAACAATCAGTAATAAATAAATATTAGTAAATAAATGAACCATGGAAGATCCTAAATGATTTTTTTCCGATTTCTTTTTCAAATAAACATGCTTGTGTACCTAATCAATTAATGTGTTATTTCTGCATTCTACATTCACGGAACCCTTTGTAGATTTTTCAGGTCTCGGCAGCCTTCTTTCAAAGCTTTGGGAGATCGTATCATTCATTGGAATCACTCTTTCTCGGAAAATGACATAGCAGGCTCTCTGTAAAATCGAGGGGCACTCGGCCTCATCACCACTCTCGCCATACAACCCCAAAGGGATACTTTTACGTCATCAAAGAATCAACCTGGGCGGAAAGGACTGGACGTCGCGTTAGCCGAACTGAACTAGCTCTCAATGTTCCCTTTTAACGATTTATTTAACCAGAACCATTTTGTCTTGGTAAACGAAATGTCCACTTTGATTCCTATGAAAATAAATCATTGCTCTTTTTCCTTTTACCATTTTAATACTAACGTAGCTACATAATTCTTTATGTTAATTTGTTGTGGTCTAGCAGTTGGAACTCAAGGCGTACTGTGCATTAACTTTTACCTAATTTACCATCTCGCCATTACACTTCAGGGGTAAGCAGAGAAAATGAATGAGGCGTTCCTAACATTTTCTTCAATATACTTACGCGTCAATTATTGTCTTGGTGTTACTTTTTCCGTACGTACACTAAACATGTGCAACTTATCTAAGCATCTCTGTCTTAATTTTTTGTTTTTTTTTGGGATTATATCGGCCTTGCAATATGTTCTATTTATTATTAATGTTAATATGATGGTAATAATAATAAATAATAATATTTGAATGATTTGTATAGCGCCGCTTTTGTGAAATATCACCTCAAGGGCGCTGTACAGATCTTATTTTCTAGTTGACGTTAATTCATTGTTTAAAGAGAAAATATACAGGAAAATACTTACCTGGCCGGTCCCATCAGATAGACACACTTATTAACTTAAAATTACAATTAAAATTATGATTTTGATATATACATAATTTTTTTCCGATTTTAGGGCATGGGAGCAAAATTAAAAACGGACTTTCTGAATTTGTCGTACAGTACAGAATTTGGTTAAAATTAATCTATCTAAAGGTGATTCGTTGAGGGACAGATTATGTTGAGATTCCTTTAATGAATTTAAGGATATGAGAGTCTGAAAAGGTAAGTTTTTAGTTTGGACCGAAATTGGGTTGGGCTCGTTTTACATCTTAGTTCCGGAGGGAGTTTATTCCAAGCCTTCGGCCCCGATACTCCGAAAGCGCGATCTCCAAACTTAGTATTTGGATTGTGTTTTGATTGTATCAGCCTTCCGATAGCCGATGACGTTGCTGATCTAAGAGTCGACTGCCTTAGAAGAGTGTTTTCTGGTACATTTAATTTTAAAATATTTGAAGTCTAACATCGTTTTTTTTGTTCTTAGAAGAAATTTATAACCATCGGAATTTTTCCCAATATTTTTTTTTGTTCATAATAAACAACTTTTAAATTTAACGTGTGTATCTTGTATAAAATTCATCTTACAAAATTATCTTACCCGTAGAGCAGAGGACTGAAAACCTAATACATTTTTCAACACACGTAAGCACTCGTAAATGTATGCA
>JAGWCC010001071.1:0-64745 GCA_022651775.1 Drusus annulatus | reverse complement strand
TAAGTTTTTTTAAAAAGAGGGGCTTAAATTTCCTTGGGGTCATTACTCATAAGCCATTTTGTAAAATTTTGATCAAAGGAATACTTATTGGTGATGGCTACAGTCTGTGGTGGGAGTTAGGTGTAAGTGTGAGGCGCCTTAAGTTTGATTACCATGTATTAAATATTTTTAGTAATTTATGTATTTTCAATGTTTCTTCTCCCAAAGTGGGTTTTTTATAATTCGTAGGGATTGCTATGTAGCAAGATTTAAAATTTAAAAACCGAAAGGGCATACGCAGTAACATTTTACGCTCAGAAGTCAGAATTGCAAATGCTGCCTGAACTTATGCGACAGATTATCGCCTCGTCACTGGGATCCCTGACGCGCGAGCCTTAAAGCCGCTCAGGCTCTTTTTATCGCCAAAGTAAATTAACTAAACGTGTTTTATTACTTCTGTAAGTTTTCCTCTCGCGACCACTTCCCGATTGCGTGGCGGGGGGCAGCCGGAACCACCCGCAGCACAGCGGCGCACCGCCCCGTAGGGTTGGCGAACTTTTCCGGTATTCGTTCACCAATTTGGCCAATTGTGTCAAAATAAGAACACTTTTGGGTGGCACTATATATAACTGGGGAAACTGTCTTGTCCATCGATTGAGTGGCGTTGTGAGATGGGTTTCCTTTTCCGTACCTGAACGTAAGAATCGAACGAACCACCCGAAGGGGGTTGACATAATGCCCCCCTTTTTTAATAGCGAATACCGCACCGCTCCCAACTGCTCCGTACCGACTAGAGCCAGTGGGACTAAGGAATTTCCAATCGGGGTTTGAAGTGTGGAGGAAGAGGAAGAGGAAGAGGAAGAGGAAGAGGAAGAGGAAGAGGAAAGAGGAAGAGGAAGAGAAGAGGAAGAGGAAGAGGAAGAGGAAGAGGAAGAGGAAGAGGAAGAGGAAGAGGAAGAGGAAGAGGAAGAGGAAGAGGAAGAGGAAAGAGGAAGAGGAAGAGGAAGGGAAGAGGAAGAGAAGAGGAAGAGGAAGAGAAGAGGAAGAGGAAGAGGAAGAGGAAGAGGAAGAGGAAGAGGAAGAGGAAGAGGAAGAGGAAGAGGAAGAGGAAGAGGAAGAGGAAGAGGAAGAGGGAAGAGGAAGAGGAAGAGGAAGAGGAAGAGGAAGAGGAAGAGGAAGAGGAAGAGAAGGAAGAGGAAGAGGAAGAGGAAGAGGAAGAGGAAGAGGAAGAGGAAGAGGAAGAGAAGAGGAAGAGGAAGAGGAAGAGGAAGAGGAAGAGGAAGAGGAAGAGGAAGAGGAAGAAATTAGCATCTAACCTAAAAAAACCGTTCAGTTGTTTCAAGTTTATTGGCATAATAAAACATGTGGGCGGGATCCCGCGGTGACCCAGGAGCCCAAGATCATTGTGACAGTACATAGAAGCGGAGTATTATATTTGCTGTCTCTTTCTCTCTCATGGTGTAAGACGTAAAAATCCGGAGAAAGTGATTTATCGCATGTTTGTATCGGTTGGGTAAAAATAATTAGCTCTCTCCATACATTGTTTCTCCAAGGTTTTAATTTTTTTCTTGTTTTTAATCGCTTTTGCAATATATTGGTGTAAAACTATGTTTTCAAAACTAAATAAATAAAATTCTTTTCCTTTGTTATAATTTAAATGTTATTATTTTGTTTTCCTTCTGTTTGTACAAGTAAACATAACCACACACTATGTATTTTTTATTTCATTTAATTTTGTACCCTGATGATGTTTAGGCTGAGCGAAACCGGTCGGTCACAAAAGTTAAAATAAAATCCGTAGTCTTATACAAAGTTATTATTTCATTTTCATTCAATAAATCTGTCATTGAAAAGGCTTGGATTTATCAAAAAGAAGTTGTTGTTTTCATATAAATGCTACCAATTTTATATCAGCCTTTTCCTTCTAAAATACTAAAAGCCCTCCGATGCAAAAGACCTGTTAAAGAATTTGTTCGGTTATTAACAGCTTACGGCGTTTCAGTACAGTCAGAAGGACTTATTCACTGTCCAGTACGCCCTTCGCAGAACGTTTATACCGAAGTCAACATGGAAAATTAAGCGGCCATGACGGTTGTCAGTGGTGGATGGTGCGTCTCGCGGGACTGGGCGACGGGGCGGGGGCGGGAGCGAGGCAGGGGGGGGAACTTTACTTCTGTCGGGGTGAAGTGCCGCGGCATCGGCGAACTTAAAATAGGCTTGTCTCTGTCTCTATTACGGTTTGACCTGAATATTTTTGATTCCATGGAGACATAATACACGGAGTTTTTACAAGTCTATTTAAAAGTTGCCCTCAGCAACTTGAGAACAAGGGTGTTGAACCGTATTTTTGTTGAACCAATATATACTTTTATATATCGTGCCGATCCATACATCAAACTTTACGCTTAACGTTATTGGTGTTCCATCAATAAGAGTTTTAATATACATAGCCTGTTCAAAAGAAAAGGTGAAATTTAGAATTTTCGCGGGCTGTGTACATTCGATTAACGATTTGTTTTGTTGTTATGTTGGTACACATGTGTTTATCATATGTTAGCATTATTTGCAATTTTGTATTAGTGGTTTGTTTTTGACAACTGGAAAGGTTAGTCACGTTGTTGTGTGTTCTTCAATTTTTACTTTTGAAAAAAATAGTTTAAAAAAATTAGCATGTTGTGAGGCTGAAGGTAGTGAGAAGGGAAAGGAGATGAGGAAGTGGAATGTTGGGATTTACCTAGCTATTCAGATCTGGTCACCAAACACGGCTAAAGCCATTTCAAGTAACGTTTCGATTCTGAGTGGTGTTCATTCACCAGGCCTTTTCGATTTATAATTTTATGTGATTTACATGTGAAATATCACTTTTTTGCGCACGCCGGGTTCGTACCCGCGACCTCTGGATTCGTAGTCGAGCGTCTCAGCCACTCAACCACGGAGACCGTCGTAGTAAAAAAATGACGTGAATATTTCATATTGATGGAAATCGAGGTTCGAGGAAGGATTCATCAACAAAAAATTTGAAAAAATTACACAATAAGGGTCTTCTTTTTATATAAACATCATTGTTATTTTAATGAAATACCGTACAAGAATTGTAACTGCCTGGAGCCAGTACGCCTTTCCAATTTGCGGAATGTTATGTAGCATGGGATAGGTTGAAATATAATAGCTGATAATTAAAATTCGTTTACTATACGTTTCAAAAATATTTTTAAAAACAGAATTTGAATGGGCAATTTGTGGGGAGCGATACTTTTCGCCATATGTATTTTTGTAACTAACTAACTTACGGACCATCACGACGTTTCCCGCAGAGCTAGGCAGAGAGAACGAACCGCAATACAACTCTGTCATGGCACACACTTCTTGGTCCATTCACATTCATAAATGGTCTCATACATACTCTTTTGTTATTCTTTTACATGGCCCCAGCGATTTAGTTCATTCAATCGTGTCATGTCTTCCTTGGGCGTCTCCGACTTTTTCTGTCATTCGCTTTTGAGTAATATATTTTTCTTACACTCTTTCATTCGCTCTAAATTCCCAAACCATCTAAGCGTCCCTACCTTAATCCTATTCATTAAACTTATATCAGCCATGCACTTTTTCCGGATATCCATATTTTTAACACGGTCATACATGATTTTACCGCACATTTGCTTTGGGGATCTCATTTCTACGGCATTCAGTCTACTTTCATTCTTTGTCTGCCAGTTCAATGCCTAACTGCCATACATCAGGGTTGGTATAAGCACCTTGTTGTGGACTGCTAGCTTCGCTCCTTCAGACAGTTCTTTTTTAAATTTTATTTGCGCCATTAGCGTTCAGTCCTCCATTTATGGAGTTTCCTGCATTTAACCTTCTTTCAATATCCTTATCAGCCTCTCCGTCCCTCTAGATTCTAGAACACACTTCCTAAAAACACAAACTCATCCACTTGCTCAGAGTATTCAAGAATGTATTTTTGTAATTGGTGAATTTCTGCAATCACGCAACCCATCGCTAAGCCAGTCAGCAGGTCAACGTTACAGATTTACCCCGAAATCAACAGTCCGCCAGTAAAGCAGCCGCTTTCAGCATATTGATTGGGCATAAACAAAATGCGTGTGTTTTGCATAATGTTTGGCTAGATCTGGTCTCTCTAACATTTGTGGTAATGGAATTCATTCGGGGCGCCGGATGGTACGAGCATGGAGAGTGTTAAGCCATTGGATGCAGGGCATTGATCAAAATATAGGTTTAACTTAAATCATAAGAAAGCCGTTTATTATTTATATTTAGTTAAAGTTTTCATGACGTATAAAAACCCAGGAATAATTACAAAAAGAGCAGAAATGCTTGTTGTTTGAACAAAGCTTCATTTATGCAAAATATATCGACATCTGAAGCGATTCGATTCAACAACGAGATTGCCCGCCCTACCGACATGACCATTGGCATGTTATCCCTGCAGGCCGGGAGATAAAACAATCTATGCTGTCTTTGAAGTAACAATATATGGAGAGAGAGCTAATTATTTTTACCCAACCTATACAAATTTGTGATAAATAACTTTCTCCGGGTTTTTACGACATACACCATGAGAAAGAAAAAGAGACAACAAAATCTCTCAAATTATAACACCGCTTTAAAGTATTGTTGAAATGTTCTTCGTGTCCCGCGTCTCCAGGTTTCGCCCACAGGTTTTGATTTGCGACATAAATTGACATAACTCAACGTTTTTTTAGATTATATGCTTTATTTTTGTTTATAACAATACTGTGAAAAAAGTGGTTATGCGAATAGACAAAAACATTATTTCGACATGTGCTAAAAATGAATGTATAAATACCCTAGCCTTAGTTCTAGCCACGTCCAAGTCTAGCCGAGTCCGTCAAATCTCATAAAAACGAACTACAGCAGCGCCTCTTCTTGTATATTATTGCTCTGAGCTTGGAACTAAAAGCGTGTATTCCTTGCACACTTGCACCCCCGTGTAAACCTCAGTGAACGAGAGCGGAATACGCACAGAGATACAGAGGTAGCCCAAGCCAAGGCAAGTGAAGTCAGTATTGTAAGAATTTTAACTGACTTCTCTAAAAAGGCGCGGCTAGGGATTTCATAGCCACACCTTTTTTACAAACGTTTTAGTACATTAGGGTTGCCACAAATCATTTTAATTAGCTTGATCTTGAATTTGAAATAAAAAGTGAATATATGCATAACAATTATATTATTGAATCATCGCTATTTTCCACGTGGACCCATGAGGTATAGCTTTTACCAGTGGTGAAGTTTTGTAAACTGGATGACAGTACTTTTATTTACCTCTTTTTAAAATTACATTAAGTATTTGATAGAATACATTAAAAAACTTCTTTTATATCATATTTAATCGTATGTCGGTGATATCATACAGAATTTCATCACTGTTCAACCACTCGTTTTTGGCAGGTTTTCCATCGGAAAATTACTAAATACACACAGATCCATAAATTTATATCTTTAAAGTATTAATGTTTTGAGACAAGAGAATATTACGTAAGTGATCAAAGTTGTAAATTTTACATGAATACAAAAAGTGTGTCTAAGATTTCTGTAGTATTATTTAATTATTTTCCGAAGGCCTAATCCCAAATATAGAAAAAAATATTAATAATTTTCAAGGAAGTATGAGATTGATAAAAATGGTTAGTAAGATAGTTTTTTTTTTTTTTTTAGGTTTTGTACATTTTATTTAAACAATAATGATTATTATTTTTAAATAATTAAAAAACAATTTTTAGTTAAAAGCTCTGCGAGGTAATTATTTTTACGCGTGACAGCTGTTTCGCCTTCTGAAGGCGTTATCAAACTGTTTGATAATGCCCTCAGAAGGCAAAACAGTCTCGCGTAAAAATAATTACATTTCAGAGCTTTTATACAAATCGTTTTTTTTTTTTTAATTTAAAAATAATAATAATTATTATTGTTTAAATAAAATTTAAAAAACCTAAAAATTCAAACAGTTTGATAATGCCCTAAGAAGGCGAAACAGCTGTCACGCGTAAAAATAATTACATCGCAGAGGTTTTAACTAAAAATAGTTTTTTTTTTATTTTAAAAATAATAATTATTATTGTTCAAATAAAATTTATAAAAACCTAAAAATTAAAATGGAGTTCTACAAAATAAACTTTAAAACCATAATTAGATAGTTTTTATGTGTCATTTCTATTTTCTTACTGATTATGAAACAATATTAGTTTATTGAAATGTTGCCTTACTCTAGTGACAGGTTGAACAGCCGACTTAGCCAGGAAGTAAAGTCTGATATCTAAATATTTAGAAGCAACTGCCCTTATGAGGTGAACAGTGTGATTCTCCAGAGGCGACTGGTCTAACATGTGAGAAAGTAAAATGTCAAAACAGTCTATATTTAAAAATAATTTTAAAACATTAGTAACTAAATGTTCTAAAGAAAATTTAGGATTCATTATGTTTCCTCCACTTCGGTTGAGAGCTTCTCTAAAAACGCGCTCACTCTGTGTACAAATTGAAATGACGTCATCTGATGGGTACGCCAAGCCTCCCCGATCTTTTTGACCAATAAGGGAAATTTCCAAAGACATCTTAAAGCCGGAAAGAGCTGACAGACATTTCTCACATTTAATTTTTTTATTCAGATGTCGGACCACAAATCCAGCGATGTAGATGACACATTCTTTTACATATTGATTACACACATACGCTTCCGGAATATCATCATCAGTTTCCCCAGAACTCAATTCGCCATCGGACAATAAAAGTATTTTGGCGGATGAAGAATTTATAATATTTACAGATTTTCTGGAGCTACAGTTTAAAATACTGATTTGATCCAATGGCAAGCAGTTTCCGGTTCCAGTATCTTTAACTTCGGCATGGATTAAAAGTTTTTTGTATGCAGATCTAAATTGCCTGACAGTTGGGTTATTATTGAAGCCTCCGTGAGACCTAATCGCTCCAAAGAACAATTCGATGTGATCTTGATTAAATTTGTACAAAGTTATAAATTTTAAAATTGGAGGATCTGAGATTAAATAGTTTTTAATTAATATTTGTAAACTTTCTATGCAAATTTGAAATCCTAGAAATCCAGTTTTTTTTTGAGATTGAATAATTTTTACCCCATTAACAAATTTCAAATTTGACAAATATGCAAATTTGAAATCCTAGAAATCCAGTTTTTTTTTGT
The DNA here is from genome assembly GCA_022651775.1 of Drusus annulatus. Lineage (NCBI taxonomy): Eukaryota > Metazoa > Arthropoda > Insecta > Trichoptera > Limnephilidae > Drusus > Drusus annulatus. The sequence goes on along the minus strand of JAGWCC010001071.1, from coordinate 57,571 downwards.
GATTGAATAATTTTTACCCCATTAACAAATTTCAAATTTTTTCTAAATGCTTACATTAACAAGAAACTCAGAAAATTCTAAATGATTCCCCGGATATACTGGCCTTTTCCATTTTGGTGAGGAAATGCTTCTAGAATTGAATATGTCAAACAATTTATTAATACATCTGATAAATAGTATTGTTGGCTCACTATTGACAAATTGCGGCAGTTTTAGTTGTTTGGCACAAAATTCTATGGCATCAGCTACAGAATCGCTAAACAACTGTGCCGCCAGTCGAACCTTCATTTTCTGTCGCACATATTCTATATGTGCTTTACGTAATTTGTTGCCTAAATGAAGACCCTCACTTTCTTGTAAGACATTTAATTTTTCTATAAATCCCCAATCAATAACCCCACCATTACTGTCAATGAATTGTTTTTTGTCCCCCAAAGTGTTTCTTATTAATTTAAGCATATGACATGGGTCAAAAAAAACTACAATTAAATCAGTTTCAAATGAAAAATAAGGTTTTAAATTGCCCTCTTCAAAAGAACATCCCAACTTTTTAGCCATTGTTACATTTGAAGGTGCTCCATCGAAAGTCAAAGATACTGTCCGAACTCCGCAGTCCTTTAGTAGTAGGTATCAGAAATATTTCTCACATATTACTAATTTGATGCTACTATCACTAAACTATTCTGAGAAATACTAAGTAAAAAGATAATGTGTTTACCCCTTCAATAGCCAGACCGACTCTTGAAAATGACGGAACTGCGCAAGCCTTCAAACGAACTAATGTTTTTGTCCGGTTAAAATCTTCATTTGAAAAATGTTCTGAACAGACAGTACTGTGAAACTTGGGAATCCAATCTCCCCGCTCTATTGCACGAATCCAAAGTTGTCGCCTTATCTCATCTTTTGGGAATCTTAAAAATAGTTAATAAAAAAAAAAAACGTTTATCACAGCCCTTAAAACATACAAATATTGTACAAAAAACTTCAAAGCAAGATATGGGTCTCTCTCTGACACACACATATTTCCGCCCGTGTAAGTAGATAGAAAGAGACAAATATATATTTAAGAATACAGTTGTTTTTTGTGTAGCCGAATTATTCTCGCCTACAAGTCTGGGGTCCGGCCATTTTGATATAATTTGTAAACAAACAAACAAAACGATACCAAAAAACACCACTTAAATGATTTACAAATACAAAACGTATAACATAACGTTTGCTTAAATAAGAGTGAAAGTTTATAGTTAATATAATGTACATATATATTTATATAGGTACTTGATAATTCGATAACCACGATAGTAACGCGCTGTCATAAATATTTATAAACTACGAATTTACGTGTGAAAAGTAATGTGTTTAACTGATTTTTGATGTATTTATACATGCATTCATAGGACATGTCAACGTAATGCTTGGTTTTATTTGTATAACCACTTTTCACTGTATGTTTTTCAATGTAAATATACGACATAACCTCAAAAAGCGTTCGCATAACAAAACCACAACAGAAGCAATATTAAATGATTTATATAGTCAACACATTTAACAAAACGAATAGCAAAACGTGTACTTAGATAATAATGGACGTTTATAGTATTTATGTACTCAATGATACGATAATTCAAACGCGATGTCAAAAATATAAAACACTACGGGCTTACCTGTGAAAAGTTATGCTTTTAATACCATTTTTTGGTTGTATTTTTTACATGAATTCACAGAGCATATAGACATGTTGTTTTGTTTATTTGCAAAACCTCTTTTCCACCGTATTAATCAACCTTATAGTAACCAAAAACAATAGATTTAAATTTAACGTCAAACCGACAACTTTGACGTTAATTGCATCGTATTGAATGTAGGCAGGAACGATAATCTTAGAACATCCTTACGTTCCGTTCAAGCCGTCAAAAAAATGTGTGGTCTCTTTTTCTCTCATGGTGTATGACGTAAAAACAGGGAGAAAGTAATTTATTATTATTTAGGATGGGTTGGGTAAAACAAATTAGCTATCCCTCCATTAAATTATTACTCCGAGGGAATACGTCTTTAGAGATAATGTCGATGAGAACAAATGGTTTCTACAACCAATTTTTATGAAAATGGCACCCACGTGAAAGGACCTAGTGCCTTTGTTTTTCCATATCCTTTAACCGCGGGCCTCTTTGAGACCGCCATTAACAAATACATCCATCCTACATCTCTTTCCTTAACCTCCGTGTTTTTACACAATACAGGCAAAGAAGTTTACGTTAAGTGTCACATATTTATATATTATATATTCAAAAAGGGAACGCCTTAAAAATTTAAAAGATTTCACTGAGGAAACAAGCATTTAACACTAGGTTTTACGGGCATTTTTTTATATTCTTATTTCTACGGGCATCCGTCATATTGACGGATAAACACAAATACTGTTTAAATCAAGGTTTTATTTCCCTGAATTTAGACTCCCCACCCTGAATTAAAATTAACTCTGTAACTGAAGATGGATTTATTTACTTACACTAATGCAGCCGTATGATCAACTTCGCCACACTTCCGCCCTCGAAGGGATCTTTCTTTATTGCTCCATAAATCATAGTGCGCCGAATGTGTTGCGCAACGAATGCGTATTTGCAATTTGGGTTTGAAAAAAAAATTCTCCACACCGAAGACATTTTTTCTTCATTGCTTCACACAAATTGTTACACTATGATTATTTTATTTTAGAAGAAATAATTTCACAAATGGGACAAAATTCAAAAGCGTTATTTCAATTTGACAGGTGAACATAGAGATAGGTATAAAGCAACTAGATTTTTTTAAATAAGAAGTTTCCGAAGTAAAAATAAATTCAATATATTTACACTGTTCAATTATAAAAGTTCGAAAAAAAAAACACTGTCTGTTTGGTAAAATTTACAAAGCAAATCGAAAATCCATCAATTTGACGGGTGCTCTAAACCCAGTGTATTAAGTAAACGAGGGATTAAAACAAAAAGCTTCTTGGAAACGCAGTCTCTATATATGAGCTAGATTTACTTGCTTTCAATAAAACACATATTCTAAAGTTCTTGCACCTTAAAACGAACGATGATAAATACGCCACGCGGGTAACATGCCCCTCTGGAAATTGAGAAAACTAATTAATTTAACTTTATTCCCATTAAATGGATCTGTATAATACATCAATTGTTAGATTTATAATCTCTTGGCTTAAAGGATACTATTACTGTGTTATAGAATGACCCTAAGATAATATTTGTGGTTCAGAAAGTTTCAAATTAGTGTATTTGGTATTTGGCCTTTTGTGAATTTACTTATGATTTTAAAAACCACACTATTCTTTTTGTAATATTTCACCCTGAGTTTGCCTTTTCAGGTTTATTTATAATTGATATTTGAATAAGTACATAAATTCCCTCCCTAAGCACGAAAATTTTCACAATTAGGGGGGTTATTTATCATAAACTTAATCAAACTAGAAATAATCACAAGAAAAAAGAAACATCGGAAGTGTTTTTTCTACTGAATTTGATATTTTTGTTGTTGTTATAAAAACAATTTTTTTAGTTTTAAGAAATCTCCGTAATTTTTGTATTCATTATTTTATTTTTATTGTAAATCTTTTTTATTGTTTAAATTGAAAATTTATTGTATTATTTATATTATAATCAAATAAATAATGAAATTTAATTTAAAAAATACGAAAAAATAAGGTCTAAGCAGAAATGTTATTTTTTCACCGAAAATGTACCCATGGAATTTTCTTTCATACAAACAGAAATATTTAAAACAATGTGTATGAGCTTCTTATCGAAAAGGCCACTTCCCTATGATAAAGACAGCTAATAAGCTAAGATAGTATAGAAAGCCGTATATTAGAATGTAAAAAGAACTATCTAGCCAATAGAGTTCTCCAAGTGAAAAATAACTCAAAATAACATATTTCACAAATTCGTGGAAACCAGCGGTGTACCACAGGGGTTACATTTATGCCCAATTTTCTTTTAACTTTTCAGAATGATATTGAAAATATATTTGATAGTAATATTAATGTGTTTTTTTTCACCGTTGATCTTAAAAAATTTAAGTTTATTAAGACTATAATGGCATTCAAAAAAAACCAACATTACAAACGTAAACTCTGTCTATCAATTAAAAATATTAAATAAAATGGAGTATTCGACAACAGATTTTTTATTCATTAAAACTTTCAGATAGAAGACTTATTTACGACATGTGACTTTTTTAGATTATGATGATATTTTAGACAGCCTTGATTTAATTATCTTTTTTACCTTTCATACGCCAGCGAGAACTGTTCCATCCATTTCGTTTAAATAACCATTTTAGATAATACCTTGGTCCTTTTAAAATTGTTTATGGTTGGTAATACATATGCAGAGGTGTCTGATGTATTTAATTTCACAAGAACTATGATATCATATATATGAACCTACTAAAACAAACACAACAAAATATTCATGTTTAGTTTTTGTTCAACCTGTTTTTAACACGTGTATCGCTATAATATGTATATTAATATGCTAAAGTCCACGTAGACGTTTCTTAATAAATAAGTAAAGCTATCTCACATAATGATATAATACTGAGATTGTTTTCCACTTTAGAACAAGTTTGAAAAAAATACACCGATTTTTTTTATTTTTTATGAATTGGAATAATAAAAATCCATGAAACATGCGTATAATTTATTTCTCACCCCCGCCGGAAATTTAACCGCTGTATTTGAGTCCGAGCAAAACAACCTACCTCTTTCCCACGAAGGTAGCCTTGTAAATAAAATTTAAAATTAAACACGACAACATTGCTAGGGGTCTTATTTTAAAATTATGTTAGCTCACCCCACAGAGAGTGGAGGAACTGCAGAATATTTTTCAATAAGTCAATTTTCTGCACCGCAGAGAATTCTTGTTTCCTTGACACCTGTGTCCTCAGACAATCCTGCACACTTAGCAGTGGCAAGGACATATGATGTTCTTCGTATTTTATTCAGGTCTTCTTGGTTTTACTTTTGGCTTTGATTGAGGCCCCCAGAGAAATACATGGACAGAAGTGTTTGTTGCGAAATTCTAAAAGGACAAAACATTTATGGTAAAATGTGTGAATCTACGTTACGATTGAATTTGTCGTCAATTTCAAATATACGTAAGGTTACTTTAAAAGATTTATTTTAAATAATAATGACGTTATAAATTTTATGCGCGTGTTATCATGTAAGTCTTGCAAGTTGTCGTTATGTTATGTTTCTTTTTATTTCATTTGCCCATGTCACGCGTGATTTTGACTTTGAAATATTTGACAGACAGTATTGCATAATGTAATTTATTTGATGAGTAAAAGTATATTATGTCAAAGCTTCATGCCTTACGGTGGAAGTGACGTTACGGGCTGAAAACAGTTGAAACTTTCTAAGCTTCCTGGCCAAATTTCATGACGCCGAAACTCACAGTTCAAGATGTTTTGCTGCTTCAGCACACAGATTTAGGTACTTCTATATGGTGAAAAATATATTTACCGCCAAATATTGTCTTCAATAATAATGAAAAATTATAGTACGTATTTTGATGGTGAATTGGACCTAGTTGTGCAGAAAGCGTCTAACCCACAATTTGCCAAAATCGAGTTTAACATATTTTCCTAAAGATAAATACGAGATTTATATCTGCTGAAAGCATCCAAGCTCTAAACAATCGCAGAAGATTTTTGGTAATTCAATTTTTTACTAACGCACATTACAGATATTTGACTTAAATTAAAGTTTAAGCTCATGAAAATCTAGGATAACATAGGAAATATATATTTTTAAATAAATACACTGATTTATAAACAACCTATTTATAATAATTCTCATAAAGAAAAAATCACTGATATTCACTTGACAAATGTCGATTACGTATATTAATGCTTTTGTATATGACGGCCTCCGATCATATATCAAAATAATAAAAACGTATATTTGCGGCAAGTTCCAGAGTGATAGATACTCTAAGTATCGCCCTGGTGAAAGACCACTGTTCAGAATTGAAACGTTGCTTGAAATAGTTTTAGCCGTGTTTGGTGATCAGATCTAAATAGCCAGGTACTTTCCAACCTTCCTCTTCCCAATCTCCTTCCCTCCCCACTACCTTCAGCCTCACAACATACCCTTATTTGGGATGCCATAGTCTCACTGGCTCTAGACGGTTGAGAGCAGTTGAGACTCTTGTGCGGCATTAATATAAAAAAATAAAAATAAAAGTATCGTCTTATTTACAAACGCATTTTTCTCGGTTTCATCTTTTTGGGGATGGATGCTTTCTGCATAACTGCATCTAATGTATCTTCTAATTTCTGTTGCAATGCTTTTTGAAGAATGTTTTTGATCACTCAGTCCGAGTGCTATACGTAGTTTATATATATAGTTAAATATTACTTACTCCACTTTTTTTCTACCCTAGGACCGACAGCACGGGCAACAACCATTATAAATATGTGCTAATTTTAATATGTTAGTTGTAAGTCACTAGTTATAAGTATTAAACATAAGTTAATTTTAAGTCTTAGTTGTAATATTATGTTAATTATGATGTAAAGCGCCCTTGAGGTGATATCTCTGTCACGAAAACGGCGCTATATAAATCAGCCAATTATTATTATTATTATGCTCTTCAGTTTGTGGTTAATTTAGAAACATTTTTTTAAGTAAAAAAAAACGTCTTTTTTTAAATACATAAAAGTCCTACTGGTTTCGATACATTGTCATAACTTCTTCAGGGCAATTATAAAATAAAAATATTATTTTAAAACCTTAAACAACAGCTGATTAACGATAGAAGACATTTATTTTGCATCTTTCGTTTTAACCACAAATTTTAATTGACCAAAATCTAAAAAAAAACGGTTTTTTAAATATGCATCTCTTTACTAACAACATACTGATTTTAATAAACGTGCTTTTGTCAGGACAACAAAAGTTTACAGTATAGCTGAGCTTTCGTTATTCACGAAGTTTGAAGTTAGCGACTGCACACAAACTGAATCAGATTGAAGATTGGGAAACTGCTGCTTTCAAGGGAAACTGTTCCCATTTCAATACTTTGGCAAATGTTCAAAATGTTGACAATCACGTATACAAGGAGCTGCTTGCACATTATGTGCATATTCTAGATGGAATTTTAATATAGACAAGTTTCAGATGAGCACGAGTTGTAGTTTTAGGGAAGGCTTATTTGTACACGAACAGTTTGGGAATGTACGAGTATGCAACCAATCTGCAAATCGTGAGCATTGTTATTATTTGTTCACTGTGGAAATAATTATAAATTCCTCTCTCAACATGTTCGCTATTTAATACATTTATTCTGAGTTCAAGGAATTACAAAAGAATCGTACACTGGAATTTCTAGAGAGAAAACGTTTTTAAATTTATCGTTTATGTGTTTAATTTGTAGAACATTTAAATTAATTCATTTCGTAAATGGGGGAAAAAACTAATGGCAAATCACATAATTGAACAATTTAAAAAAAAACAGCCTTCGACAAAGCAATAGTTTGTATTATTTCTAATTTTTAAACTGTTAATTCGTGGTGGAACTCTTTTTTAATGATTTTAATAATACCAAATTTTAAACTTTATTCCACTATTTTAAACCCGCTTTATTGTAAAGCCGCTTTGTTTGTGTTTGTTCACTTTGTGATAGACTCAATGAGCGTCCATTCCGGACCTAATAGTATACATGACATAGACTTCCTTAAAATTGTACCAGTCTGAAGATGTCCGTCATAAGGGGAAACCGGTCAGGTCTTAAATAAAAAATAGTGGAATAAAGTTAAAAATTTAGTTTTATTAAAATCATCAATAGTTTGTAATCATATGATGGGGTGAAACCAATTTTAAAGTTAAAAACCTCAGAGAATGAAAAAATTCTAAATAATTTTATTTACACCGTAATTAGTAATTGAACAGTGAACTTGAATTACCTAAATATGTCATTTCCACGTGATCTAACCACAGTTTGATAATGGCCTTGAAGACGGAAACAACTGTCACTAAAAATAAAAACTGAAACTAAATAATTTTAAATTAAATAAAAAATTGAATACATCTTTACTACAAAGCAGAAAATTTGCATATTTGATTTCTGAATCAGCGAAAAATTTCAAATAGTGAGCCCTGGCGTGTTGAAATTTGTAAAACCTTTTCAGTCCGTGTGATGTATGAGACGAAAAACAGAGACAGTTGTGAAATATTATCAAATGAAATACAATAACTTTTCATAATTAGATTAAACTTCACTAACACTAAGAATTTAATATAACATCCAAAAACACAAACTAGTGTTTCTAAACGATATCTTAGTGGCCGATCCAGTGTGAAATGCCGAGGTCATCGTAAACACTTGCGGCTTGAAACGTCATTTGAGATTGGGCTTTGTTTCCAAATAACAATATAATTTAGGTTGTGATGTGAGCACGTAACATTCTAAATTCAAAAATATATCATTCTAATTTTCAATATACTCGTATATGATGAATTTATACCGCCGTTCTCACAATAGTTGGTAGTGCAATGGTCAGCATAGTTGCATTCCACGAGTTCAATTATTGGCCGTGGCAATAAATATATATATTTATATATATATATATATATATATATATATATATATATATATATATATATATATATATATATATATATATATATAGACGCCGGGAAAGCAAAAGGGCTGAAAAAACATTTTGAAAAGTTTACACCAGCGAAGATTTTTATTTTTTTACAGTAAATTTTGTAAGTCATCTGCACCTGGCTGGATTTGGAAAAAAAGTTACCTGGAGCGATAAAAAGCATTAAAAAAAGTTCCAAACTTGTGTCGCTTGAGTCAAGTCTTCTCCCAAATCGTATATATATTTTAGATGGCTGAAGGCCCATAAAAGTCTTCAGAATCAAACGAGAGTCAGAGCTTCCGATGCAGAAAAAAAAATCAATACTGCATTTTTAACCAAAGTGTCGCTTGAGCCCTTTTGCCTTTCCAGCGTCGATACATGTTATTTTTTTATTTTCTTACTTATTTGACGGCCTTCGTGGTCGAGTGGTAAGACGCTCAACTACGAATCCAGAGGTCAAATAATTTTTATGTTATTAATATGTGTCATCACACATTTAATTCAGATAAAAAATTGTAAATAATATATTTGCAGCACGTTCCATAGTGGTAGAAAGCCTCACCCTGGGGACAGACCACCATTCAGAATCGAAAAGTTGGTTGAAATGGCTTTAGCCGTGTTTGGTGACCAGATCTGAATAGCCAGGTACTTCCCGGCATACCTCTTCCCCTTATCCTTCCCATCCCCATTAACTTCAGCCTCAAAACATACCCCATTTGAGGATGCCATAGTCTCACTGGCTCTAGACGGTTGGGAGCAGTGCGGTACTCACAATATTTTTTCTTAAGTCATGCTATCTTACAATCATAATATCCAGTGATTTATCACTAGTAGTTTCAATAGTTTGATATTTTTAAAAAGGCGTGTTGAAACTTGGGCTAAATAAGGTAAACTACTAGTTGTTTGTAAAACGAATCAAATTTGAAGAATGCACGGTCACTTTGGCCGTTTGTAAGCTTCGCGATTCGCTTAAGCGGCCGGCGCTATTTTAATTTGAGCAAAGACGGTTGTTAAATAATTTACTGCCTTCAAAGGGGGGTAAATAAAGTGCATCCGCGCGGACTCAAAGTGCGGCGGCGGCGCTGGTGTTGCAAAAAGGCTCGCGATGCAGGCTGTGTTTAACTCGCGAGCACTAATGAGAGGGGCGATCCACCGCTGAAAGGGATGAGACCCCCCCCTAAAAAGAGATAATGAAGAGAACACTGCCACTATGGTCGTGGTATCGCGCTGCCTAGTTCCTCGGTACCAAACCAGTGGCGGATGTGCACTATGTGCAGTACTAATAAAAATATATTTTGTAGACAGTAATCACTTTGTGGTTTGACATATTTAATGAAAATGAAAAAATAACTTTGAATAAGACCACAGATTTTATTTTATTTTTTATTACCGACCGGTTTCGCTTAGCCTTAGCATCAGGGCACAAAATTAAACTTAACATTAAATACATAGTGCACATTACATTTAAATGTTTTCCTTTTGTTTTTTTAATGTTTTCTTTTTTATTGCATTTTATATTGTGTTCTCCCTCTGTAGTATGTAAGAGTATAAATATCCACACGCTATGTATTTTTTGTTTAGTTTAATTTTGCACCTTAGTGATGCTAAGGCTATGTGAAACCGATCGGTCATAAAAATCAAAATAAAGTCTGCGGTCTTTTACAAAGTTATTATTTAATTTTCATTAAAAAAATATTACCACAATTTGAACAGCCATCACTCAAACTCCATATAATAAAAATCCGCTACATTAAATGTCTCTAACGAAAAATGTTATGCACGATATCGTATGGTAAAAGGTACGTCCCTTTATACCTTAAGAGCATTCGTCATTTAAAGCAGTGCTTTTTCTACTGGCACTGTGCTTTTTTGAAATTTGCCAGATGTCACTTTCGGATTACATAATATGTCTGTGGCCTTTGGACGAGAGCGTAGCACCCTACATTAATACCTCTTAACCTTTCCGTACCCAAAAGTAAACATCAAGCGTACGATTTTAAGGATTGATCTTGCTTATTAAAACGTTTTCATGGCATAATCTTAGGGAAAATGTTTTTTTTCATAATACTTAGTAGTAGAGTTTGTAGAGTTAAGTGTACTCATAATATTTCAATAATCTTTATCTAAGATATCGCACAAGACTCCTGTTGGGGTCACAATAGAACCCCTCTTCAAAACGAAAGTGTTAATAACATGTAGAAAAAATAATACGAGCATTAATAATGGCTAAAAATATTACATGAAACAAAAGTTTTTTTTTACAATAACTCCACACAGGAGGCCTTGAGGAAAATAATTTCCCTCAGGGTCTATGTCATCTTTGACGATGCTGTGTGAAGGGTCTTTTTGAGGAAAGGAAGGAGTGAACTTGGGTCTGGAAGAGGCCCATGTTGAAGGAGGCAGGAAACACAAAGGCCGGCAAATCGTTCCATAGCCGAGCTGTTGAACATGGAACGAGTCGTAAAAGCAACCCGTTCTCATGTATTGAATGTCGACTGTGTACAAATGTTGGGCACGCATTTGGCGAGTTTCTCGAATATGCACCGGTGCCGAAGGGATTAATGACGCAAGTTCCTAGGAGCATCTTCTATTGAAATACCTAAAGAACAAAGACAGCATTCCCACCTGACGTCTGTGCTCCAAAGTTTGCAATCCGTTTGTTAAGAATCTATCAAATGGACCGCCCGTTTCCGCACAGAGTCAAGGGTTTTTTTCAGGTATTTATACCAACCATATGTGATAAATAGTAGATATAAACCAAACTGCCCCGACAACATTTTTTTTTTATTCACAAAGTGACGAATGAAAGATGTCTACCGACGCGGCATAATTATTTCCCTGCAATAGCAATCTAGGCAATGACGAGTACATATCATCGCTGGAAAGGTAAAAGGGCTTAAGCTACACTTTGGTCAAAAATTAGTTAAATACGCAGTTTTGTTCAGTTTTTTTTTTTGCATCGAATACTTTGACTCTCGTTTGATTCTGAAGACTTTTGTGACCCTTCAGCCATCTAAAATATATTTACCACTTGGGAGAAGGCTTGACTCAAGTGATACAAATTTGGGACTTTTTTAGCTTTTTATCACTCCAGGTAACTCAGTAAGAGTATTGAGTTAACTTATTTGACTTATTTTTTTTAAATCCAACCAGTTACTGAAGACTTATGAATTTTATTGTTAAAAAAAAAATTTCAAATTGCTCCGGTGTAAACTTCCCAAAATGGCGCTTCAGCTCTTTTGCCTTACCAGCGAAGATAATATATGGTAGTTAGTTCTAGAATTATTGCACTGAAAGTATATTTATTTATTTATTTACGCCCGTTACAGGCTTTTACAAGCATGCTCAATTTTTTTTTAAACAATAACCTCATAAGTGCAAAAAATTATGTAAAATAAAAATAAAAAGAGAGTATTGAATAGCAGATACAAAAATAATTGATAATATTCAATAAATAACAGTTTCAAAATATTGTAAAAGAAAAGAAAAAAAAAACAATACTAAGTAACAGGTCTAACTATTAGTTTAGCTCTTCCAGATGATAACAACTGTACTAAACTAAACTTAGTTTGATATTGACGTGTTAAATATATCAGCGACATCGGAGTACACGTTTCCCAAATGTTGTATTCGTCGCATAGGCGTGTTGAATTGTGAGGTTGAAGCAGAATTGCTACAATATTACGGTCGGTACTGCCCTGTAACCGTCCTGCTTGGAACATGAAATGAAATTAAGTTTAATAATTTAATATGTTAATTTTTAGTATTCCATATTGGTATTCAAAAATGTATTATTGCAAGCGATTCCGGACAGTCACATGCACCATTCGAAAAACTTGTAGAGAAATACCAAGTTAGTGAAAATCCTTCTATCTGCCGTTTTAAGCATCTTGAAGTAATTTAGTAGATAGTAATAGTCTATTGAATTAACTGTAATTTATTCCCAAAGCACTTTAATTGGATGCACACAAAATATCATTTTAAATAAATATTGCTGGATTTTTCAAATGACCGCCACTGTTTCAAACACTAACATCGCGGAGCTGCTTTACCTGTTAGCCTAGTTCTCAGTTTCAAGTAGCTGTTACCTGCCCGCTTGCATCTTCACCTTGTTTTCTCGTTAATGTAATTAATTATTCCACCTTAAGAAACACGCTGACTGTTTAATAAATGTTTTTGTAACTAATCAGAAAGATGATTTAACGATTTTTAATCAATTCAAAAAACTCCGATTAATTATTTTGAACCATGTTTTCACCAGATGACGTCAAATAGTTTTCAATTTGGTTCCCGATGACGTCTAAGGCGGTTAAAAAATGAAATAAATAAAAACACAATAATAAATTGACGTGATGGATATAACAGTTTCTAAATCTGAAGTATTATTACCGTAAAACGTCTGTCGTACACACTCGCTATGAAAGCATCCATTTACTAGCTACAAACAAAAGTGCTGCCATCTTTAATATTAAAAAAGAACTATTAATTTAGAATATAAAGTTAGTTCTGCACCTAGGAAGAAACAGAACCCTGTGTTGGCGGCTTCGCATGAAATTATCAGGGAAATAAAATCCAATTTCCGCCAGGATGTCAGGTATTAATAATACACCGTTCAGGAGTTTATGAGCAAAAAGAAGTAATGCTATATCCCTCCTCGAACTAAGGCTGCAAATACCCAGCATTCCCGAGATAAACGCTATTAACGCGAGATAAAAAACATCCTCATTTGCTATAAATATGTACCCGTTGATATGGTAAACAAGTTCTTACTTTTTAGTATTCGAGTTTTATTCAAGAACTGTTACTGTACAGCATAATAAAAGTATTTGTAGCTCGTAATTATTTTTATCAGACTGCAAACCCGAGAAAGTCCATTTTTAAGTACCTACCCCAGAAGTGTATTATTTCTTCAATGCCTGGAACAAAATGTGCAAGCGTTTCAGGAATACGTGTCTAGATACGGCGCCTCTAATGATCTTCATTACAAAATGTTAAGTCGCTATAAAGCGACCAGTTTAATGCAACGGGAAACTTCAAAAGGAGAAGCTTTTGTTCGCTTTTACCCCGTAATGAATTCCTCGGTACACCTTTCTAGCGTGCCTTTCATTCACTTTAGCAAAATTACCTTTCGTTCGAAAAACCTTCTGGGAAAGAGGAAAGATCTCCCATTATCATTAAACAAAGAAGGAGAAAGAAATTTGTGTTTTCTTGCACAGGAGTAATGGACTGTGTACACTCGCAAACCAAGAGCGTGACTTCCTCCCCCGTTTTGCTCATAAACGAAGAACGCACGGAAACATTATATCAATTGTGTTTTTTTTTAATAATTAATAGATTACAGTCAAACAAAATAAAGTGACAAATGAGCTTCGTTGTTAAATTGTTGAAAAAACTTTATTCTTCGTGATAACCATAAGACATCTATAGGTGTACATTTACACAATTCAACGTGTTGGATTTCATAGACAATTTGTAAGGTTCTCACCTTTTTGTTTGTCATCCAGTTTCTACCTATCCCGCCTTTTCGCCATTTGATTTTGTATTCAACAACACTATTTTCGAAACACGTGACATTAGAAGAAGAAGAAAATTTGGGTGAACAACGTGTTGCTTGTTGGTGCTCTCGCTTCTTCGTCGTCGGGTTTGTTGTTACTCCCAAAATAATAGGTTCAAAAATAAATTTGGTTTCGTAAATTAAGAATATATAATATATTAATATATGTATTTCAAGAAATCTACCCATAACTTCATCGGTGAATGAATTGGCCTTGTGAATCTTTAATCTACCCACATATATAATCACACTTGACGGCCTGCATAGTCGAGTGGTAAGACGCTCGAATACGAATCCAGAGGTCGCGGGCTCGAACCCGGCGTGCGCAAATAGATTTTATTTAATCAAAATGTGTCATAACATATTTGATTGAGATAAAAAATATAGTTTATTTTCGGCACGTTTCAGAGTGGTAGATACTCTAAGAATCTCCCTGGTGAAAGACCATCATTCAGAATTGAAACGTTGCTTGAAATGGCTTTAGCCGTGTTTGGTGACAAAATCTGAATAGCCAGGTACTTCCCGACTTTCCCCTTCCGCATCTCTTCCCCCTCTCCACTAATTTCAGCCTCAAAAAATAACCCCATTGGGGATGCCATGGTCCCACTGGCTCTAGACGGTTGGGAGCAGTTGAGAATCTTGAGCGGTGTTCACTGTAAAAAAAACATTTGTACAGTAGTGAACCTCTCTTATATCTTTCATATATAATACATCACTCTACTTCAGTTAGTACACACACACATATATATATATATATATATACATTGAAAAATAGTTTAAGATATTCGTGAAGTATCCTGTAATTTTCAATTCAATACAAGCATTTTTCGATACTACATAAATAAATATTGTAACCTTGCTTTCTGGACGACGACAAAAATACATTATTATCTTTCTGATATATTTATACGAGGGTCGTCCAGAAAGCAAGGTTACAATATTTATGTAGTATCGAAAAATGCTTGTATTGAATTGAAATTCACAGGATACTTCACGAATATCTTAAATTATTTCTCAACGTAATTGCCGTTGAGATCGAGACACTTCTGTAGTTGGGGCACCAACTTTTGTATGCCAGTGTGCCAGTGTCATAGACCTCCGCCGCCAGCTCTTTCGGCATCTTCTTCGACCTCTTGATCGCTGGAAAAATGTTTCCCACCCAAAAATTCATTAAGTTTAGTGAAAAGGTGATAGTTCAAAGGCGCCAATTCGGGTATTGACTCATCACATCATTGTCATAACTTCCACGAGCTTTCGATAGATATTCGCAGCGTTATTGTTCTGCAAAGCAAAAAAACAGATCTTGCACGGACGGGAGGTGGCGGGAGAGCGCGAAGACCTCTGTGAAGATTTACTGTGACTGAACAAAATGGTCGATAAACACGCGAGACCAAACAAACTGTCCTCTATACGCGTTAGGTGCGCCAACTTCGAAACGAAAAAAAATTCCCCGCCCTCAGGAGCCTTTGTAATCTTACTTTCTGAATGACCATCAAATTTATATTTTTTATATAATTCAGTTGAATTAAATTTGTATATATATATATTTTACTTTCGGATATATCTTTTCTATATATGTGGGGTGTGAATAAATGTTTAGTCTATTTTATTACAATACTCATATATTTATAGTATTTTAATATCATTCATCTCTTTATTTATTTGTTTTTTTTGTGAGGTCTCTGTTAAATAAATAAATTAATTAAGAAAGTTTTAAGAATTAAATTAAATAATAAAACATGTCATGTATCTACAATGTTAAAATTATAATAAAAAAATAAAAATGCCACCTCAAGCTATTGTTGAAATAAATATTTTTTCCCAGCTTTGATATAATATTTGGATAATTTGTAAAGCGCCGTTTTTTTTTAAATCACCTCAAAGGCACTGTAATATATGTGTAATAAAAATTTTAAAATAAAAAATATTTTGTTTTAAAAATGTCACCCGTTGGATTCTGTCAACAGATTCAAACAAAGGGATTTATATCTAACCGAATGTTGGGAACCATTATAGTTAGGGCATCATTATCATTATTAAGGTATGACATATCACTATCCAATAACTAACTCAAATTAACAGAGCATTTGAAATATCTAAGTAAGTCCTTAGATTTGCCTCATAATCTATTGTTCTACCACTCTGGAACGTGCCACAAATATTCTTTATTTTATTTAGTAAATGTGTTATGACATTTTTATTGAACAAAAATTATTTACGCACGTTGGGTTCGAACCCGCGACCTTTGGATTCGTAGTCGAGCGTCTTACCGCTCGACCATGCAAGCCGTCTGCTCACATTATTTGGGTTATTATGTTATATATATAATACATCACACTACTTCAGTTGGTACTCATATATAATTCTTTCGGATATATATATGCGAGGGTCATCCAGAAAGTAAGTAATAATTTTGTAGAACTAATTCCTAAGTTAAAATTATTATTTTCATTTATCTTGCTATGTTATTTAATGGTTTATTGAATTCCTAATTACACTTTTCAGCATTATAACTTAACACTTATGTAAATACTCTTCCAATAATCTCGAGCTATTAATTCAACTTCTGGAAAGTAAAATAAATAATCATATATTAAATATGTATATTCATGAATATATAAATGTTTGAAAAAATCTCGATTAACCCATACAATGTAGTTCTTAAAAATTTTTTTAACTTTTAACGTTTCGGACAAATCTCACTCTCCATCTTCAGAGGCCTTTTCTCTTGAGTTTTGTTTTCAACTGACCGCTTACTTAGGTGAAAAATCATTAATTACGTCTAGTACGTAGTACGCCCGTTTTATTATGGTGGGGAGGAGGAGGGGGGATTGGGGTTGGGCCTGTATTTATTTATTTATTTATAAATTAACGGACTAAAGTCCAATTACAAAAAAAACATATAAAACACGAAATGGAAAAAAAGAGCAAGAGAGAAGGAATAGCACATACATAATAATAAATGAAGCGATGACAAAAATACTAAAAAATAAACATAAGAGAGAACATTCAAGCTATGGTCTAGTCAAAGTTTCGGTAGAGTCGTAGAGAATGACAAAAATCATTTAGACTGCTATTATTATTGTTGTATTATCAGGTACGAAAAGTGTTTTTTAAATTTCTGATTGAGTCGATTTGAACTAGTGGGAGAGGTGATGCACGAAAAAATTATTTTACATTTTACACCCGTGAAAAATTTATCATAACATACATATACGAGGCGCGAACCCGCCCCCTCCCCTGCGCTCGCTCGGTAAGGACGAACGCGTCATCGACAAGCGTCTCGTGTATTATTAACATTTGATTATCTTACCCTTATTTTACCCGATTATGTCGTAGTATTTCTACCTCGAGTAAGGTGCGTTGCGTCTAAAACCAGAGTTACCTTCGGCTCGAATTAAAGACTTAGATAAAAGTTATGATTTTTTAATGACAACATTTTTTTATCGTTCATGTTCAGAAAGAAACTCAGTTAATTGAAAAAGTTTTTAAATGCGTGAGTCACATTAATATCGCGATTGCTTGATTCTGACTATTTATGTAACTCACGCACATGAAAACAAAAAAAACGTTGACAAAAAAAATATTTTTTAAATGATACTAATTTGCGGTTTTCTCATAAATACTTTAAGAAGTCGGGTAGCTAAGATTTTTTTTTAAATGAATTCCACACAAGAGTCCCAACTGATTCCAACCGTCTAGAGGCAGTCGGGCCATGGCATCCCCGATCGGAGTGTGTTGTGAGGCTGAAGGTAGTGAGGAAGGGAAGGAGAAAGGCAAGAGGAAGGTTGGTAAGTACCTGAATATTCAGATCTGGTCACCAAATACGGCTAAAGCCATTTCAAGCAACGTTCCAATTTCGAATGGTGGTCTTTCGCCAGGGCGATTCTTGGATTTCGTACCACTCTGGAACGCGCCGTAAATATACTTTTTTTTTAAAATAAATATTTAATAGCACATATTAATTAAATTAAATGTATTTGCGCACGACGGAATTCGAACCCGTGACCTCTGGATTCATATCCGATCGTTTCGACCACTCGACCACAGATGCCGTCGAATGTGTACATATTATATAGATATTTTATAACATATTTTCATTGCGTTAGAAAAACTCATCCATTAGTGACCGGTTAGTAGCGGAGTGGACTAACGCGTGGGATTCCCACCCGGGCGTCGTGGGTTCAATTCTTTCGCCAGCTAATTCCTCCATCATAGCACAAGCAACATTTCCCGGTTATCAAGATGGCCACAGAAGTTTTTCCAATATTTTCAGGTTATTCGTAACCCGGGGAAAATAAAATCAAATCTTTACTTTCACTCAATTAATACAACGTAATTGTATTTCACCTCAGTACTAACTTTACAAAAACCTAACCAAAAAAGGCTCCACTAACAACTCGTTAATTTCTCATCCCTCGAGATTGTGAAATAATCCACGTCACGATCATTGTTTGTCTTTGAAACGTAGATAAAGGCACTCCAAACGTAACAAGTGTGCTGTTAAAATTTGTACATCGTTCCATCACTGGCATTGATGAACTTGCTGAAATTTCACCAGGAGTTTCAGGAATACGCGCTCTGAATGCTGGCAGGAGATCTGTTTCCGCCAGGTGATTTAAATCAAACGCCGCTCATCCCATCTCCAGCCTCTGAATGGGCATTTCCTCATGTATCGAGCCGTGGGCATTCATGCAGAAGAATATACTGCACTATTTCCTCCCCATGGATAAAACGCAGGTAGATTCGAGCGCTCTGTGAGATTTGTGCTATTCGAAAGATAATGATTCAGAATTATGCATCTCGTTGATTCCGAGGTTTGTATGACTCATTGTTCCGGGCTTAAAACATAAATTATATTAATTGCATAATACCTTTCGTCGGAGTAATATATATTTTTTAAATGTATGTATTTTTGAATCTTAGAATGTTACGTACTCATATCACATCACATTCGAAATAATATTGTTAAAAAATAACAAGCAATAAATCGTCACCGAAGAGGCAATGCTCTCACTGAGTTACAAAAGCTTAAACAAGTCCCAAGCTTGTGTCGCTTGGATCAAACCTTCTCCCGAATGGAAAACATGTTTAAAATGACTGAAGGGCAAAGGGGAAAAGTCTTTAGAATCAAACGGGAGTCAGAGCATTTGATGCAGAAAAAACTGATCAAAACTGCATATTTAACTTATTTTTGACTAAAGTGTCACTTAAGCACTTTTGCCTTTTAGTGGAATCAGGGAGTTTTATTTATTGTGTATTTTATAGGAATATACCGATGTTATTTGGATATTACTTTTTTATAGGGGTGATTTAATTTATATAAAAATCTATTAAAACATAATTTAAGAAAATTGTGTTTGATTGTATTTTTTTATATGAATACAGAACAAGAGTCCGACTGCTCCAAACTGTTGGGAGAATGTTGTGAGGTTAAAGGGCTTAGGGAAGGAAAGGAGATGGGGAAGAGAAAAGTTCAGAAGTACCTGGCTATTCACATTTGGTCACTAAACACCGCTTAAGCCGTTTAAACAATTCGGTTTTAAATTTTTTTATCCATAGAATAAAACCGAATCAAATATCATTTTCACTAACACGTAAAACGTGAAACCCTTAATTCCGCGGCCATCGAATGACAATTGGCTTAGTTAGTCGTAATAATGAAAACAGACCCAATTAGGTAATTGGTTTCATCCTAATTTCCATCAACAAAGCCGCGGTCAAATATTGACGGCGGATCCCGCCATCGTTTAGTCGGCGGTCGCGTCTCCGACCGGCATTAACAAAGGGGTTCGAAATTACCCCGATCAAACCCCGCGACCAGCGGCCCTAATTTACGACCCTTGCTTAACCAATACCCGATAGCACCCCCTCACGGGGATCTTGTGATTTAGTATATGCGAGGTTCTTTATGAATACTACGTAGGATCTGGGGTTTTATCACTTCCGCAGAAAGCGCCCTAAGAAATGTAATTACCCATTCATTTCAATTAGGTATTGTCCCCAGCGGGTGATTCAATTTACAGCCGTCGATGAATTCTAACTTCAGTTGCTGAAATTAATTTCGCCCTGTTTATTTCTAAGACTCCGAATGACAATGTGAAATTTGTTACAAGCAAATAATTTGTTCGTCGGAGTCACGTAATTCCGTGCTCCCTTTGTTCTGGCAGTACTCGCAAATGTACGGGAGATAATTTCACACGCCGGAGTTTTCTTTCAAGCTGCCAAAGTTAGTGGCGCAAGATCTGTTTGTAGTTCCTTTTTTAAAGAGTAATACAGCTTTCAAGAACGTGTGGGGCTACATCCAACATCCAGCATCTAGCTCGGGAACAAATAAAAAGCGCACTCAATACAACATTGTGGTTTCAGCTGCCGTCTCCAAACTAAATCCCTGATGCGGTGATGAGGTATATAAAATACACTGTACGTGTACTGTGTGTTATAGACCTATACTTTATGCTCCTTATTCTCCAGTTGCTTTAACTTTAACCGTTTACTGTCTACCAGTACCATGGACCTTTCCACTTTGGAAAGATCAAACATTAATTGAATGTCTTTTGGCAACGAAACTTTTATTTGGGTCAGATTTAGGTAACTTTATGAGATGAATTTATTCGAACACTGGCATATGTGAAACTATCTTTAGAGGTTTTTTTTATGTGAATACGGCACAAGAGTTCCAACTGCTCCCAACCGTCTGGAGCCAGTAACACTACGGCATCTTCAAGTATATTCTGACATTTATTTTGAGAGGCTGAAGGTAGTGGGGAGGGGAAAAGATGGGGAAGATTAAGTTTAGCAAGTACCCGGTTATTCAGATCTGGTCACCAAACACGCCATTTCAAGCAATGTTTCAATTCTAAATTGCGGTATTTCTCCAAAGCAATGCTGAGAGTATCTAACACTATGGAACGTGCCGCAAACATACCCGTGTGCGCAAGGAAGAACGGAATGAGTTTAAATAATCAAGTTTTGAATAAAGTTTGTAGAATTATTCTTTAGGTACATATCTATCAAGGAAAAATTAGATGTGTCAGATACAAAAGGACATGTGACATATGAAATGATAACATACAAAAAACGAAAAACCTAAATTTTGTTTTGAATCTCTTGAACATCTGCGTTTATTGACTCATTCCGTTCTTCTTTGCCCACAAAGATACTTTTTTTTAATGAATTGATTGTGAAATAATACAAATCAATCATATGAAATTTATTTGCACACGCCGGGTTTCGAATCTGCGACCTCTGGATTAGTCGAGGATCTTAATCACTTGACCACGGAGACCGTAAGAGAGAAATATACCATTTTTAAGGATACGTATTACTTAGAAAGGTGTACATTAAAACAATTACTTACTGTCCTTAGATATAATAAATTAATGCATTGCCCCATTTGTCACAAGGGCTATTATGGAATCAGGACTAACCCCCCCCCCCTACTCCCCACCCCCTCTCCACCCTTCGCTATCATTTAGGAAAATTTACAGGCTTTGAAATAGGTACAAGGAATTGTATCGTACATTTAGATTTTCTCGAAATCTGATTTAAATCCACTCTAATATTAGTATCCTATTACTCGCGCTCTACTAAAACGTATTATACTCAAATTACCAACATAATTATTTGCCATCTGCATTGTGCAAAACAGAGCACTCGTTGTATTAAAAACAAAGCTATTTATTGTCTTCGAAGTTTTGCGAAAACAAAGCAAAAATAGCAAATGCGCTATGCGGCAGATATGTTATATTTTTGTGGTGACAGGATTTCTCTTTTCAGGGCTGTCAAAATAGATTCAATATTTCTACAGTGCGATATCAAAATAGTAAAAATTTCCATACATTCTCGACTCTGTGTTAGTAGGTTTATTATTTTATTTTGAGAGATGGTTTGACACTATTAATGAAGCACTTCATTATGTTTGATTGAGGCATTATTTTAATTAACCTTTCGGCTATTTCTTTGATTAAAAAAAATTGTTGCTGTATCAGTTTATATTTAATTTTAACTGAAGTTTCCAGAAAAATACATACTTTGTGAAATTTTTTCATATTTTTTTGCATTTTTTTTTTAAAAACATAAATTCCCGGGTTATGAACATCTTGACAATATTTGATTTCCATCATGATAAGCGGAAAATATTGCTTGTGCAATAATGGACGACCTAGCTAGCAGACCCACGACGCCCGGGTGGGAATTCGACGCGTCTGTCCACTCAGCTACTAAATCATTTAATGATTAATTCATAAATTTAATCAATTTTCTTTTTTCGTTTGTTGCCATTTTTGCTGTGTGATATTTTGACGTTCTAAATCATTTAAATGGTGTATTGATATTGTTTTCTTTAATGTGTTCAAATATGTTTATTGAAAATCTCTCAATTCAATGTGGGCAGTAACAAATAGGCTATCCGACATCCTCATATCTTTGTCCCTTTCTATCGAGTCAGTAAATAGTCAACAATACTGACTACACTATTTCGGAAAGGTACCTCTGCATATACGAATATATTCTTAATCCAAGGTATATATCTACGTTAATAATTTAACACGTCAATATATTCTACAAAATAATAAACAATTAACCATGACCAATCTATGCTATTAATCAAAAAAATATTTTCTTATGTTTATGCATTTGTGGAACAATCGATTACCTTTCCGAATTACTTCGTTCTAATAGAATATTCACACAAATGATAACCGTCAACGAGCGAGGGATAAAGCAAGTGAGACAGGAATAAAACCAATATGACATGGTGTATTTAGACATTTCTGTTTTTCTGAATAAAACAGGTGGTGAATTTATTTTTTATCATTTATTCGCTGGCGTTTATTCGAATGGTAATTTCCAATTGCCTATAGAGGTAAATTGGATTGGATATGATATAATTGTGTTACAAATGAATAAATCAATCAAAATACCAATAAACACACGTATAGCAGTCATAAGGGATGGAGAAAAACATGAAAAATACACTCTTTTTCAAAACGTTCCAATTATGTGAAATTTCGACTAATTAGAAAGATTTTCTCAACATTTCGATTCTTTTCGCGTCCCAACTGCTCCCAACCGTCTGGAGCCAGTGAGAGTATGGCATCCCCAATTGGGGTATGTTGTGAGGCTGAAGGTAGTGGGGAGGGGAAGAAGATGGGGAAGAGGAAGGTTGGAAAGTACCTGGCTATTCAAATCTGGTTACCCAACACGGCTGAAGCCATTTCAAGCAACGTTTCGATTCTGAACGGTGACTTTCACCAGGATGATACTTAGAGTATCTACCACTCTGAAACGTGCCGCAAATATACTTGTTTATTATTTTATATGAATCAAATGTGTTATGACACATATTAATCAAATAAAAGTTATTGGCGCACGTCAGATTTGAACCCGCGACCTTTCGATTCATAGTCGAGCGTCTTACCACTCGACCATGGAGGCCGTCATTTGTTTGAATATTTTTGAAACTTTCGAAAATATTTTTTACATGTTTCTATGTACGGCCTCCGTGGTTGAGTGGTAAATATCATCCACTACGAATAGAGTGGCCGAGGGGTCGAATCCCGGCGTGGGTAATTTTATATAATTGATTCTTTTTATTTTAGAATAAATTCATTAAAAATAAAAAGATATATCAAATATTTGCGAAACATTCCAGAGTGGTAAGATACTCATACGAGTATCTTACCACTCCTTAATACTCCTCTGGTAAAATACCACCATTCAGAATCGAAACGTTGCCTTAGATGGTTTAGCCGTGTTTGGTGACCAGATCCGAATATCCTTGTTTTTTTCAACCTTCCTCTCCCCTATCTCCTTCCTTTTTCACTACTTTCAGCTTCACAACGTGCCCCAGTTGGACGAAATTATGCAGAAAGCATCAAATCATCAGTTTTCCAAAATCGAGTTTCACATATTTTACAATAGATAAATACGAGTTTTCTATCTGCTCAAAACATCCAAGCTTCAAATGCAATAGATTTTTGTTAATTCATTTTTTTACTTACCCATATTGCAGAAATTTATCTTTAATTGAAGTTAAAAAACATAAAAATGTACGATAACATAGGAAATACATTTTTTTTAATAAATACATTGATAGATTATAAATTACCACTTTAAAATAATTCTCATAAAGAAAAAACACAACAAATTCCGTAATATGCTTTTCATCGTCATATTTTTTAAATCATTTTCACATTTTTTACGTTGGATGCTTTCTGCTAATTACGTCAGATTGAGGATGTCATAGTCCTATTGGTTCCAGATGGTTGGAAGCAGTTGGGAACCTTGTATGGTATTGACAATAAAAATAGAATTTATAAATGTATTCTTTTAACGGTATTTCATTTCGAAACGATCTTTTTTTAAGGGATGAATATTTCGTTTAACTGTGCACGTCATGCTCTTTAATGAACGTTCTTCGCAGTGATTTAGCCTGAGGGTGTCGGTATATTACTAGTTATGCCTAGCGAAACATCGATTTTCATCTTGTATCGCATCCATCATTTCGTTATCCACCACTGCCTCCTGGCGCAGTACACTTCGCCATGAATTGCGTAGGCCGTGATAATAGGACCCACTAGACTAGAAAAGTGATACAAATTAAATCTAATAGAAATACCTTGCCATCCGAACGTGAGAAATTCCGTGAACAAACCGTTCACACTTGATGTTGGTAGCATAAGAACGAGTCGTTTCTCCGACTCGTTATTTAGTAAAATGGCACACATTTGGACGGGCTACTTATTTAAGACAGGGCTCTATACAAAATCTGCACCCAAAGTCCTTCACCACAACCTCTTGATTAACCCCTCTTGCAATATCAAATGACCATAATGTTTTCCCGATGAATGTCAAACTCCAATGGGAGAGGAAAAACAAGAATAAGAAGAAGACAAAAAACATATATATATGCTAACGTAAATATGTTAGTTGTAAGTCACTAGTTATAAGTATTAGGCATAAGCTGATGTAGACATTTTTGTTGATAATTTGTACAGTTTCAGAAAGAATGTCCTGCTATTGCTTAAAAGTGTTACAACGAATTATATTGTGTGTTTTTGTCTCTCTTTAGGTGCCTTCTTTTGTTTGTATTATTTGTCACTGATTGAGTTTTTGTAATTTTTATATTTGATGTCTCGTATCTATTTGTAATTTATTTAACAATGACTGTACACTAGCTGGGTTTTTATTACTGGATGTTTTCACGTAAGTGAGAACATCTGTTAAAACCCGGTATAAATAAATAAGTTAATATTAAATCTTAGTTTCAATATTATGTTCATTATGCTGTAAAGCGCCCTTGAGGTGATATTTCCGTCACGAAAACCGCGCTATATAAATCAGTCAATTATTATTATTTTTATTTAACAATGTCTCAAACCGGCGACTCGACTTAACCACTCAACCACACAGCTTCCGTGGTGGAGTGGTTAAGATCTTCAACTATGAATTCATTGGTCGCGGGTTTCAATCCCGGCGTTTTTTTTTTTATATGAATACCGCACAAGAGTCTCAACTGCTCTCAACAGTCTAGAGCCAGTGAGACTATGGCATCCCCAAATAGGGTATGTTGTGAGGCTGAAGGTACTGGGGAGGGGAAAGAGATTGGGAAGAGGAAGGTTTGGGAAGTATCTGGCTATTCAGATCTGGTCACCAAACACGGCTAAAGCCATTTCAAGCAACGTTTCAATTCTGAATGGTGGTCTTTCACCAGGGCGAGACTTAGAGTATCTACCACTCTGGAGCGTGCCGCAAATATACGTTTTATTATTTTTATACGAATTAAATATGTTTTGACACATATAAATTAAATAAAAGTTATTGGCGCACGCCGGGTTTGAACCCTCGACCTTTGGATTCGTAGTCGTATTCGTACCACTCGACTATGGAGGTCGTCAAAATTGTGCGTGCGCCCAACATTTTATTTAATTAATTTGTGTTGTGCCACAATAAATTGATTTAATATATGCTATTGAAGGTATATTTGTGGCACGTTCCAGAGTGGTAGATACTCTAAGTATCGACCTGGTGAAAGACCACCATTCAGAATTGAAACGACAAAATAATATTATGGTTTTCAGGACATTCGTTTTCAATAATTGCGTTTTCTCCTGACAACACACATTTTCAAGTGTAAATGCAATTATTATCACAAATTCAACTGTTAAAGATATATAAAATTGAATGAAATTGTTAAATTCAATTCCATTTCATGTTCCTGGCAGGACAGTTACAAGACAGTACCTACCATATTATTGTGACAATTCTACTTCAATAATATTACACTCCTTTGCGACGAATTCAACATCTGGGAAACAAATACTTAGATGTTTTTGATATATTTAATATTAGTACATCAATATCGCAATATAAGCACACCGTAGTAAAGTTTTTTCGTATGGGAGAGTTAATTTATTTTATGAAATTATTCTGTATCTCTGTACTCACTGCTATTTTGTTTATTTCTTTTAATTTTGATGTTTGCATTGCTTATGAGTATATTATGTAAAAGCTTTTGATGAGCGTAAATAAAAAAAAATGCTCTGTAAAGTTTTTACTTGTTTTTTTGAATTTACTATGTTTTTGTTTAATTTTGTTTTTTCATTTATTAGATGTTGAATTCTATTTGTTCAATACGTATTTTCAATCATATAATTTTCTAGGTAAGCCGAAAGTTCTAAGCTACATTTTTTCACAGTCAGCGGTTTTTTAAATCGATTTTGAAAGCTATTTATTTTGACTCCATAAGCTCCATCAATACCACCATTATTACTCGCGTTTCGCATCGTGATTAAACGTCCCACCGTCGGTTTTAATTCTCCTGATGAATGGAATGATTACACACGGACGCACCGGCGCGGTGGCCGTGATGGATGTGTTCTGGGCTGGCCAACCCGGCAACCTGGCAACGTGACGCGGCGCCATGTACAGACAGTGCAGTAGTATCGCCGGTGGCTAGCCCGGTGGCATCAGCAGTGCCGGTGCCGCAGTCTAGTGGCGACAGCAGCCACTGCGGACAGTCCCTATTGGTAACGTAGATTAATGTGTCTCGCTTCCGGGGACAGTTTGATGATTAGGGTACATGTCGGCAAACATTGCGGAGCGCACATTGATAGATCATTTTGTCGCCGATAAAATCTAATTATAAATATCAATAAAATATTGACTAATTTATAAAGCGTACTTTTTGTAAGACATTGCATCAAAAGCACTTTGTGTAGCTAGTAAATACCTTCAATTTTTTTTATTAATTTATTCTTTTTAAAATTTAAAAAACATGGGTTTGGTCCATGTCTCACTAGAATAATCCTGTGTCAAGACAGAACAGACGTAGTATACATAAATTACATAATATTAAATGTTAATATTAATGATTAAAAATTATTAATTTTAGTAATTAGTATTAATAAAATAAAATTAATAAAGGAAAAAGAAAAAGAAGAAAAGAAATTAAACATGAATTTAAATGAAAATTAGGACAAAGTTATTACATGGAGGTTGCACTTTATAGATATTGTTTAGGTTATGCACAAAAATAAAATTATTGGAGCACGCCGGGTATGAACCCGTGACCTTTGGATTCGTAGTCAAGCGTCTTACCACTCGACCTTGGAAGCCGTCAAATTGTTAATAACAATAATTTTAGTAATTATTACAAATAATTAATATGTGTTTAAATTGCTTATATTCGCAGCGAATTATTTTGTAAAATATCACCGCATAGGCGTCTAACAAGGTTAGAACATTGATATCCATGGATTCGATTTTTTATTCTGATGCCCAAGTTTGATACGTCTTGTTCAGTTGAAAAGAAAAACATATAAATAATTATTTTGTTTAGTATATATAATATTTCCCTGCTAAGGAGACGATCTTCCTCGCAAAATCACTACTTCAACACATCACTACTCAGAAGTATTTTTTTAAATTAAATTCAAATTGACAGCACGCTTATATACACCGAAATTATATGTAAAAATAACGACTGTTATGCTCATTTTATTAAGTTTTGCACAAACCGCTTTCACTCTAAAACGAAACTATGAGAGGT
Source organism: Drusus annulatus (assembly GCA_022651775.1). Classification (NCBI taxonomy): domain Eukaryota; kingdom Metazoa; phylum Arthropoda; class Insecta; order Trichoptera; family Limnephilidae; genus Drusus; species Drusus annulatus. Next base: position 29,309 of record JAGWCC010001071.1, on the reverse strand, counting down.
TACTCTAAAAAGCTAATTTAGTATAAATATTTACATTTTTACTATTTTGATAGGATCGTCTTGCCACAAAGACGCTTTGATATAATAATAGTGATATTCTAAACCAAACTCTTTTCTTTGGACAAAATCATTTCGTTTTTTCTAGTTCATCAAATATGAAGATATTTTAACAAAACTATCAAAATCTTGTTATTTTTGAAAATAAATGCAAGTTTTTTTGCGGTAAGGACATTATTTTCTTGTTATAAGAAAAACAATTTGAAATCTTCAAATAACTTTATACTATGAAGAGAAAAGAATCTTCTAAGGAAATCGAAGAATTCATTTAAATGTGTTTCTAGTGAAATAAGGTCCTTTCATAAATAAGTTACTTTGTAGATATTATTTGAAACCTGTAAAGTATTCAAGTTTCTCCAAAATTTACAATAGATTCGTCAGAAATGATTAAATTTCATTTTACATTGTTTAAATAAATTGTAAAATATTCTGGTTAACAATGACGATAGAACTAGGTCAATATATAATTATGCAGAACAATGTATAATACAATGTACGTTATCAAGGGTACTTAGTGTGTGCTGTACACGAGGAACATTGTTCGAACATGGAATGCCCAAAACGTATTAATATGCACATTATATATTGTGAATATACTCTATCGATAATGTTCCCTCAAATTATCTCTAGTCAATTGCTTATCAACAACATGGTGACGTAGCTTGAAATCTAAGTCAGTGCTTAAAAAACAATTTAAGCCAAATTCATGGCTATCAAAAAAAAGTTTAATTCATAATCACTACGCATTTTTTCAATGGTAATCACTAAATACGTGTTTTCATAAGCTGGCACTCCCGTTCTGAACGGGGGTTCTAATGTTACCCCTAACAAAAGTTTTGTGCGAAATTTATGATGTACTTGCAAAATTATGAATATACTTCTCTCTAAGTATTACCACAAACAAATTATCTTAGGTTACCTTTCGGATCGTACGTTCAATTTTTATTTTCAGGTATGAAATGGTAAAGGTGAAAAATGTTGAAAACATTATTTTGAGAGATATTTCCTTTATTATAAATTCGTTCTGCATCTTAAAACAATTAACATACTCCCAGTGTCGCCCTGGTGAGGTAAATGGGTTCGCATTTGTACATAACTTTTAAATTATTAACTTCAATGTTTTTGAACCGTGTACTACATCATTTATGTCACATAACGTGAGGGGCTTAGAAGCGAAGTTAGCAATCTCTAAATACGATTCTGTAGCATTGTCAACTTTTGAATGATTATTATAAAGAAATGGAGAATGAAGTGTACAAAAATGTTAATGCACATTAAACTAAGAACAATTTGAAACAATTATCTCTAAATTTATCAACATATTCACTAAAGAAAAAGTGCATTAAACGTTAAATCAACTTTCCGATAAATAATTTAAAATAAAGGCGATTGCTGCCTTTGCTTTTAAGCCCCTGACATGTTTTACAAGTCAAATGCAGGAAACTCCATTTATGGAGAACTAAACGCTGTAGGCGCAAATAGGAAATTGTACAAAGAAGCGAAGCTAGCAGTCCACAATGAAGTGCTTATACTAACCCTGATGTATCACAGTGAGGCATGGAACTGGCACAAGAAGGATGTAAGAAGACTGAATGCCGTAGAAATGAGATCTTCGTCAAACCATGCATGACCGTATTAAAAGAGTGGATATCCGAAAAGAAGGCAAGACTGATATAAGCGTAATGAATAGGATCAAGAAAAGGACGCTTAGATGGTTTGGGCATGTAGAGCGAATGAACGGAGAAAGTAGTGTTAAAATAATATATGACGCGAAAGGGAATGAAAAAAGAAGTCGGGACGCCCGAGGAAAACGTGGCACGATCAACTTGACTTGAGTCGGGCCGTGTGAAGAATCGGAATAACAGTCAGAAAGTATGAGACGATGTATGAATGTGAATGAAGAAAGGAGTGTCTACCAAGACAGTTGTATGGCAGCCCATCCTCTCTGCCTACCTCTACGGGGAAACGGCGTGATGGTTAGTAAGTTAAGTGTGTTGTCGGTGCACAAACTCGATTGTAATATTTCATGTACTGAATTACTAATTAGAAATGTCCTTAAAACACTAAAATAAAGTTATGGTGAAATACAATAATATGTTAGATATATAATTGAACATAAATATATATTATTAACCACAGCCAAACAAAGATTCTCCCCGGAAATGAGAAGGAATTCATTATTCATTTGTTTTATAATATAGAATAAAATGTATTTTGTTACGAATATCTTATCGGAATTTATGAGGGTCAAAAAAACACTATAAATCATTTTAATGTAAATAATTATTTATGATTATTTGGTACTGAGCAGTTACATTTCAATTCAACATCCTACTGAGAATATTTATTTATTTATTGAATGCTGAGCCGCAAAACCAACTTGCGGTGAGATTGGTTGATATTTCTACAATTATTTCCTCCGAAATACATCCTTTGGGAAATTTATCGATGGAGGGTGGTAATTATTTGTATAAAGCTTTACTGAAAACACATTTCATTCTTGACAAGTTTGTCTGGCGTATGATTTACACAATCTTCTGTGTTGCGTACAATTCAATTCGGTCGGTTATTTGTTATCTGGTTAAAGCGGCAAAATACCGAAAACCTTTTTTATTATTTTTTTAAATGTAACAATGATTTTTGTGATGCTTGTCTCACTAGGAAGAGTTAAGTAAACTGTGAACTGCCAAGATTTTTAAAAACCAAAGGTATTTTAACAATAATAATAATAATAAATCTTTATTTAAATACAGTTTACAGTAATAACAGCAAAATAATAAAAATAAGAGCAGAATAATCATATAAAATACATAGGGTGTATAAAGGTGTAGGTACATTTATATATTTTAACAAGAGATCTATACATTGTAAACAGTAAATATATATATATTTATATTACAGAAACATTAATTTAATAGAAATATAAACCATTATCCGTATTTGCTTAATACATATAAATTAGTTTTTGTATATTTGTATACAGTTATTACTTTTGTTTTCTCGTAATCTGCCTCACTAGGCAAGCCTGTGTTGAGACAGTAATTTTTGCCGATTGTTTTGGTTACTTCAAATTAAATTAATCTATGGTTAATGTTAATTTTAAGGAGGTATACGTACAGACCTGGATGATGAAAGGACTTATACAAAAGAAATCTCTATATTTAAAAGATAATCTTTATGAGGATGATGCGGTGCTGATTGCTGATAATATGGAAGATCTACAGTTACTCGTGTGTAGAATGAACCAAATTTGTATGCAGAATGATTTGATTATGAATGTGAGTGAGTCCAAAGTCGTGGTGTTTGAAAGAGGGAGTACGTGAACAGCGTTAAATATGGTTGTAAATGTAACGGAGCAAGTGGATGAGTTTGTTTATGTAGGAAGTATGTTTACGAGAGACGGAAAGGCTGATAAGAATATTGAAAGAAGGGTGAATGCAGGAAACTCCATTAATAGAGAACTGAACGCTGTTGGCGCAAATAAGATATTGTCTAAAGAAGCGAAGCTAGCAGTCCACAATGGAGTGCTTATACCAACCCTGATGTATGGCAGTGAGGCATGGGACTGGCAGAGGAAGAATGAAAGTAGACTGAATGCAGTGAGATACCTGAGACGTATGTGCGGTAAAACCATGTATGACCGTATTAAAAATGTGAACAGAATGCAAGGCTGATGTAAGCATAATGAATAGGATCAAGAATTTCTCATTATTCCTTAAGCACCTTCTCAGTTGGCCTTTTGCATCTTTCAATTCATATAATCTGCCTTTTTTCTTTGTTCATTTGTTAATTTAAATGTTATTCTTTTGTTTTCTATTTTTTACATTTTGTTCTTCCCCTGTATGTATATATAACCGCACATTTTGTATTTTTTGTTTAGTTTATTTTTTACCCTAAGACTAAGCAAAACCAGGCGGTCATAAAAATTAATATAAAATCCTTGTTCTCATACAAAGTTATTTTTTCATTTCATGAAATATTTCAAACTCCCAAGTTATTGCTTTCTACAAAAATATATATATATTTTTACATTTACTCCACACAGGAGGCTTTGAGCGAAATAATTTCCCTCGGGGCCTTTGTCATCTTTGACGATGCTGTGTGGAGGGTATTTTAGAGGAAAAGAAGGAGTAAACCTAGGTCTTAAAGAGGCCTATGTTGAAGGAGGGAAGAAACACAAAGGCCGGCAAATCGTTCCACAGCTGAGCTGTTGAACATAAGAATGAGTCGTAAAAGCGACCCGTTCTCATGTATCAAATGTCAACCCTGTACAAATGTTGGGCGCGCGTTTGGCGAGTTTCCCGACTATGCACCGGTGCCGAAGTGATCAATGACGCAAGTCCCTCAGAAAATTTTCTATTAAAATACTAGTAGAACTGTCTGCGCTCCAAAGATTGCAATTCATTTGTCAAGATGGGAGAATGTATCGAACGCACCGCCCGTAAAGGGGATAAAACATAAGTTTTTATTACAAAGCTATTTGTTTAAATATTTTATATAAATTATCTTTTCAAAGTCCTTTAGCTAACAGGACTGTCATATTTCTAACATAAAACCTGAAAAATATACATTTACAGAGTAAAAAATAAATAATTGACATAATTTTAAAAAGTTTAAGTATTTTTAATATGTTGACATTGAGTTTGGGATAAGTAAAATATTATTTTAGGATGTGGTCACATTTATTTCCAGGCCTACTTTTTAAATTTGCGTTGAATACAATGAGATTATTCATATGTTCAATGACTGGCTAGCAGCCTAGTGATAAATGCATCGGGTTCCCACCCAGGCGTCGTGGGTTCAATTAATCTGCTAGCTAACACCTCCATCATTTTCCGCGTATAATGATGGTAGTTAGAGTTTTCAGATATAATATGGTTTTTCGCAACCGGAAATGTTTGCGAATACTGAAAGAAAAAAAATTCTATTCATAGGAAACCATTAGCGTTTATTCTTGGGATGTAATGACCATGTAAAAAATAATTATTAAAGAAATGTATTTTCTCAATTGTATTCTTCGTAAAAAAATAGTGTTAACGCGTTACATGCTGTGAAATGTAACATGGCTCACTTACGATAGTATGTCTATTTTTTATTTTTCATTGTAATAGCATCACTTATAAAATGAAAATATCACTTTTCAGGATCGAGTTTATATCTCTTTTCTGGAGCCCACTGCGACTACATCGTAATAATATTAGGAAGCAAGGTGTACTAGAGTGCACCTGCTGCATTCCAGATAATAATAGTAAGTTCCCCGTCTGCTCGGAACTAGTAGGTTTTACTCCTTTTAGGAATCGGGCAATAATATGATGACGTTTGCTTTTGAGCTGGAAATAGTGTACCGAACATTTGCATCTCAATCGTGAAAAGTGATACAGATAAAAATATATTCAAAATAGTATGTTTTAATACACCATTTAATCTTAGATAGCAAAGAAGTTTTCCATCTTTTTTGTCCAAACGTACCTTTTTAAAAGCTGTATAATCACCAATTATTATTGAAAATCTAAATAGTTTAACGACATATGAAAAAAATGTTTTCATCCTTGTAATGAATTTGAAGGGTTGTATTCTTGCCTGCTCTCAACCCAGGATTTCCTAGCGAGACAGGCACAGTACGTTCACCTATAACTCTTATATTATAATGAAGAAAATAAAAAATAAGTTTTAATGATGGATTCCCGCAAGGTACAACTCCCGTCGTACCTCGCTGACTGCAATTTCGTAATAACTCACTTTTTATTCAGCTAAACTATTTTCTCAGATAATGTGTTAAGGTTTTTTTTTAAATTGTAGGTTAATGGCATAAGTGTTTTTTTTTATAGTGACTTATATTTGGAGAATTGGTTTTTTCTTCCTCATGTCACTAAAAAAAGTTCAATTTTAAAAAGTGTAGATTTTTTGTTGTTTTATTGTATCTTTATGTGATTGAATAAATTTAATTCCAGATCAAAAAAAAATGCATGTAAATACAAACAGTAATGTCACATTAAAAAGCAGTTATTTTTCAGCCGTACTGACTTAAGCAAACTTACATATATTTATCACTCGACTTGTACCAAATTTAACGCATTGCAAAAGATCTCCACGGATTGATTATTATTTTTGATTTGATTGGTTGAAAAGCGTTTGTAGTTTTATTTAAATATGTGAACTACAGGTTTTAAGAGATAAAAACTCCTGGAAAATAATAAGGAAAGCTCGGATCCTACAAGACCCTGCGGCACACTAAAGATTAAGAACTTTGGATATCACTAGTTATTTTATAACTATTTGTAATTTAGTCAGGCGAAATGGAAAAAAAAGACAGCAGAGAAAAAGATCCATTATAATACAACTCTCGTGGAGAGGAGGGAAGATTAAGATAAACGCGAGGTTATACACCATAGGATATGAAATTATAAACTCAGTCTAAGTTAGGAGGATTTCTTTATTATCATTTCGAAACATCTTATTGTGTTTCCAGATTATACATTAAGTTATGAAAATAACTCACGGGGGTCAAACATATATTATTAATACTTTTACTCGTAAGAGATGGGTTCATTATAAAGCAAAAATATTTTACAATAATACCGCATAAAATTATATTTGACACTTGTTTTTGACCAGATTTTATTTTTTATAGATGATACAGCACCAAAGTCTCAACTGCTCCCAACCGTATACAGCCAGTGCGCATATAGCATCCCCAAACAGGGTATGTCGTAAGGCTGAAGATAGTGAAGAGGGGAAGTAAATGGGGAAGAGAAAGGTTGGCATCAGAGAGGGGGTGGTAACGGAGTAGGTAGAGAGGTAGTTTTAGTTAATTCTAATTGTTTGTTAATAATAATTGCCAAATTTTAAACAAACAATTAGAATTAACTAAAAATCCGATTTTAAGAATGTTCCCCTTCTCCTCTTCCCATCCCCCTACCTCTCTACCTACTCCATTACCACCCCCTCTCTGATGCTTTGTCCTGTTTATACTAATGTTTTGTCTCTTTCACTAATTTCTTTGTCTACTGTATAACTCTATATTTTAATCTTAGTTTAAATATATACGTTCCTGAAGAAGGTTAAGTTTAACCGAAACCGGTCGAATTGTTATATGTGTATAAATAAAGTGACTTAAAACTAAAATATTATTTATTTAAATCATATTATTTTATATGAATTTAATGTGTTATGACATCAATTAAATATATAAAATCTATTTGTGCACGCCGGGTTTGAACCCGCGACCTCTGGACGGATGGATATTATCATCAAACATCGAGAAATTAATTACTTAATTTGATAAATCCAACTATATAGTGAGTACATTAAAAGGCGATGTTACGATTGACACTCGACTTATGACATGATATCTGTATGTTATTCGTATTTTTTTGTCCAACCGAATGTAAACAAGTAAATATCGAAGACAATAATGATAATAATATGAAAATATAGAAAGTAGATAACTTTGTTAGCTTTATCGTTGAAAGTTTTTAAGTCTAATTTTATCTAAAAAAAAATTATTGAAGTTTCAGAAATACGATGGACACTGAAATCAATAAAGTTCGTTTTAGTAAAATACAATCTTCAAAGTGTGTCAAATTTCAGAAGCAACTTGATCTGTATTAAATTCCAAACAACGGTTTTAAAGGAAACAAATTAAGAATGAGTGATAAACCTGACATAATTTCAGAATAAATTTCTAAACAAATTAATTGAATTGTTTTCTTATTGCTGATAGCGATAGCTGCCAAAAGCTTCTGTAAAGTTAGATATTATAATTTAATTTAGCTTTTCAAATAAATTATACTGTAGTACTTTTGCCACTGATATTATATGGACCAGCTCTTTCTAAAAATCTTCGTTTAAAAAAGCTTAACAAAGTGAAAACATAAAATTATAATTTTAATGTGCTTTTCAAAATATATTTACATGATAACCTATATTTACGTCCTAACCAGGATTTAAATCCGTAACTTCTGAGGCCTGAATTAGGATCTCGCTCTACTTAGATATATTCAATTAATATAAAGATATTAAATGTTCATGAATAATCTGAAGGTATGTTGCCTTTTGCATGGTGATGATGCGGTGATGATTTATGACATTTGAAGGATCTAGAAAAAAATCATGTCTAGAATGAACCAAGTATGTAACATAAGTAAACAGAATAATTTAATGATGAATGTAAGTAATTCCAAAGCCATGGTGTTTGAAAGAGAACGAAAACAGCGTGCAATATAGTTGTGAATGATGAACACTTGGAGCAAGTGGATGAGTTTGTGTATTTAGGAAGTATGTTAATGAGAGATGGAAAGGCTGATAAGGATAATGAAAAAGGTTGAATGCAATGAAACTCAATTAATGGAGGACTGAACGTTGTTGGCGCAAATAAAAAAAATGTGGAAATAAGCAAAGCTAGCAGTTCACAGAGGAGTGTTTGTACCAACCCTGATGTATGGCAGTGAGGCATTAAATTGGCAAAAAAAAAGAAAATAGATTGAATGCTGCAAAAATGAGATCCCTGAGGCGTAAGTGCAATAAAACCATGTGTGACCATGTTAAAAATGTGGATATCGGGAAAGAATTCAAGGCCCTATGTAAGCGTAACAGTATTAAAAAAGGAACCATAGAATGGTTTGGGCATGTAGAGTGGATGAATGAAAAAAGGAGTGTGAGAAGAATTTATGACGTGAAAGTGATTAGTAGAATAAGTCGAGAACGCCCGAGGAACACATGGCACGATCAAGTGAATCAAATATTTGAATCGCCATGTCACGAGTTAAAATAATAGAAGAGGTATAATGTATGACACAATAAATGAATGTGAATGAAGCAAGGAGTGTGTTACGAGTTGTATGACGGTCTATCTTCTCTGCCTGCTCTTGCGGGTAAAAGGCGCGATCGTAAGTTATTTAGTTAAATTAAACGTTTGCACTTCGTTCGAGAATAAGAAAACTCTCACTACCACTATTCAGTATCGGAATGTAACTTGAAATTGCTCTAAACAGATGCTTCCTCTTATCGTTTTTCTTCCACTCTCTTATTTCCTTCTACACACTCCTAAATCTTCAATTATAGGTGCAGTTGTCTGACTGTCTCCAGACTGTGAGCCTCTTGAGTGGTTCACGTAAAAAAACAATAAAAATAGAAGAATAATAATAAAATAATATTTGGACGATTTTTATAGCGCCGTTTTTGTGAAAAATCACCTCAAGGGCGCTGTACAGATCTTACTTTCTATCATTACATATTAATTCCTAGTTTAAATAAGAAAATATACAGGAACATACTTACCTGGCAGGTTTCATCAGATGAACACAATTATCAACTTAAAATTATGATTATTATTTATTTTTTTTAGATTTAGGGCATGGGAGCGAAATTAAAAGAATGGACTTTCTGAATTTGTCATACAGTACAGGAATTTTAAAGAAGTAATTTGTGAAATATCCTACTTATTTGGCGAAAAATAACAAGAATGACTAAAACACATCAGGCAGCTGCGAAAGCGCCACGACATATCTAACAGATTATATGCGCAGGCAAAAAGAAGAACTAACGAACAAATAAAAAATATTGTAATGATGATTGTATTGAATTTATAAAAAAGGCCGCCTCTCTCAGTAAAAAAAACATTTGTTGAAAACATCGTTCGCGTTCGGGAACAGTCGGTCGAGATCGGCACTCCCCCGCCCCCCCGACGGTTCCCGGGCCGACGCGGGCGGTCGGGACAAAACATGTGGCATAAGTTAATAATAATAATAATAATAACACAAGTTAATATTTAATAATAATAATAACATAAGTTAATATTTCAAATAATAAATATTGCATCACCCTCCCATACATTCTTAAAAGATTACCTCTTTTGTACCATTGAAATGTAACTCTGTAAACTACGTATTCGACTTATCATTAAAATTACTTCAGGATTTATGGGAAAAATGTTGTCCTTGTTTATTTTGTCTACTTTTCCGTTATTTTGTATTCCGGAAAAAAAATATTTAGTCTCCGAATAGATCAGACGTCGGAAATGTGATTCCTTTGTAAAAGTGCAGCCGCAGTGAAATGGCAGAGCTATAAAACGTTGAAGGAATCTTTCAATCTCTCAATCTGACCCGGCTGATGGGGGGGAGGGAGGGAGAGAGGTCGGGGTGAGGGGATGTTGCAGAGATGTTGTGGATTCCATGGACTAGATGTGCTAAGAAGACCTGGCTTGGATTTTTTTCCAAGAATATTAATCAAGAACACCACTGAGCGTCTCCACTATCTCAGAATTTTTGGAGGCGTAACTAACCAACTAACTAACCATCACGCCGTTTCCCGAAGGAGTAGGCAGAGAGGACGGACCGCCATATAACTCTGTCTTGGTAGATACTCCTTGCTTAATTCACATTCATACATCGTCTCATACATACTCTTCTGTTATTCTGACTCTTCACAAAACCCGATTCAAGTATTTGATTAACTTGATCGTGCCATGTCTTTCTCGGGCCTCCTCGACTTCTTCTTCCATTTACTTTCGCATCGTATATTATTTTCACACTCCTTTCTCCGTTAATTTGCTCTACATGCCCAAACCATCTAAGCGTCCCTTTCTTGATCCTATTCATTACGCTCACATCAGCCTTGCATTCTTTCCGGATATTTACATTTTTAATACGGTCATAAATGGTTTTACTGCACATACGTCTCAATGATCTCATTTCCACAGCATTCAGTCTACTTTCATCCTTCCTCTGCCAATTCCACGCCTCACTGCCATACATAAGGGTTAGTATAAGCACTCCATTGTGGACTGCTAGCTTCGCTTCTTTGTACAATTTCTTATTTGCGCCAACAGCGTTTAGCCCTCTATTAATGAAGTTTCCTGCATTCACCCTTCCTTCAATATCCTTATCAGCCTTTCCATCTCTCGTAAACATACTTTCTAAATACACAAACTCATCCACTTGCTCCAAGTATTCATCATTCACAACTATATTGCACTCTTTTCTCGTACTCTTTCTTTCAAACAACATGACTTTGGACTTATATTCATCATCAAATCATTTGGCATACATACTAGAAATTTAAAAAAAAGGAGATGAGAAGGGGAACGAGAAGTCGAAGAGTGAAACAAAAATTCTTAATACTTGTCTCTTACAAAAGGGATACGAAGAGAAAGCTTTCAATCTTAATTTATAATAATAATAAAACTTGGCTAATTTACATAGTGCCATTTTTGTGAAACATCCCCCTCAAGGGCGCTTTACAAAACTAAAAAGCTAAGGCAAAATTTACCATAAAACTGTATAAAAATTAAATTGAAGAAATGAAAAAATAACTTCGTATTAGGCCGCGGATATTATTTTAATTTTATCACCGACCGGTTTCGCTTAGCCTGAGTATCATCAGGGTACAACATTAAAACTAAACAAAAAATATAGAGGGAGAACAAAATATAAAATAAAATAACAGATCAATGAGAAAACAAAAGAATAACAATTAAATTATAACAAAGGAACAGAGATAAAGAGAATTTCTTTAAATATGTCAAACCACAAAAAGATTGCTTTCTACGAAAATATATTTGAAAAATTATTTATCATCAAGCAACAGAAAAATCATAAAATGTGATAATAAACTAAATGTTAAGGGCATTGACCCACTGCTTGACATTGTTGACTAGATTTGAGTGATTTAAAACCAAGTACAAGTTGTGCTGGATGGTGTTTGAATCCCTTAACGAAATGGCTCCACTGTACATCACCGAACTATGCGTTCCAAAAAATATTCTTCTAAAGCAGTCGACTCTTAGATCGGCAACGTCATCGGCTATCGGAAGGCTTATAGAACCTAAACGCAATCCAAATACTAAGTTTGGAGATCGCGCTTTCGGACTTTCGGGGCCGAAGGCTTGGAATAAACTCCCTCCGGAACTAAGATGTATAACGAGCCCAACAGAATTTCGGTCCAAACTGAAAACTTACCTTTTCAGACTCTCATATCCTTAAATTCATTAAAAGAATCTCAACATAATCTGTCTCTCGACGAATCACCTTTAGATATGCAAATTTTAACCAAATCCTGTACTGTATGACAAATTCAGAAAGTCCATTATTTTAATTTCGCTCCCATGCCCTAAATCGGAAAAAAAAAATAATAAAAATAATAATTTAAATAATAATCATAATTTTAAGTTCATAATTGTGTCTATCTGATGGGACCTGCCAGGTAAGTATGTTCCTGTATATATTTTTTTTATTTAAAATAGGAATTAATATGTCATTATAGAAAGAAAGTTCTGTACAGGGCCCTTGAGGTGATTTTTCACAAAAACGGCGCTTTACAAATCGTCTAAATATTATTATTATTATTATTTATACTTTACCAAGTAGTTTGTTGTTGATTCTAAGATTTCAGGCCTTATAAAATGTTTAGAATAAGTTTTACAAATAACTTTCTATTATTACCCCGCAAAATTTAAACTACGTCCGACCGTCTGAAACTAGCGAGACTATGGCTTCCCTAATTAGGGTATGTTGTGACGCTGAAGGTAGTTGGGAAGGGAAGGAGATTGGGAAGAGGAAGGTTGGAAAGTACCTGGCTATTCAGATCTGTTCACTAAACACGACCAAAGCCATTTCAAGCAACGTTACGATTCTGAATGGTGGTCTTTCACCAGGGCGATACTTAGAGTATTTACCACTCTGGAACGTGCCGCAAACACACTTTTTTTTATTATTTTCATTTGAATTAAATGTGTTATGACACATATTAATTAAATAAAAGTTATCGGCGTACGCCGGGTTTGAACCCGCGACCTTTGGATTCGTAGGCGAGCGTCTTGCCATTCGACCATGGAGGCCGGAGGGTATGTTGTGAGGCTGAAGGTATTTGGGAAGGGTTGGAAATGAATATGAGGAAAATTGAGGAGTACCTGGCTATTCAGATTTGGTCATCAAACACGGCTAAAAGCCATTTCAAGCAACGTTTCGATTCTAAATGCTAGTCTTAAACCAGGGCGATACTAAGAGTATCTTTCACTCTGGAACTTGCCGCAAATATAATATTATAGGCTATATTTTTAAGGGCGACATTGGAAATTGTCAATATTATTATTTTGTCACTCTCTTTCTCCTGCTCCTCCTCCATGTGAACTTCCTTTAATAGTGGTTCTTTTTTTAAAAGTTAGTCGAAAATTCTCAAGTTACAAATAACTTTACAATATTTGAAAACCTTCTACTACCACAACTAAAAGTAAAATTTGTTGCTAACGCAATGACTGGGTACCCGACGCATTTGTCCACTCGGCTACTATCCGTTTGAAGAACATAAACAGGTTGGTTCATGTGAACCAGTGATTCTCAAAGTGAGTGAGTTCACCCAACAAATCAGAGCTCAATCGTCCCCCACAAAAAAATAATCTAATCTTGCCTTCTTAAAATGTTATGGTCTTTATCGGATAATTTAAGTCTTGAACATAATAATACCTTTTTTAAGTTTTCAACATTTATTTGTACATTAATTAAAATAATTCTGTACAAAGGTGTAAATTTGATCGTTACGCCTTTCCAATAGCCAATCTAGAATAGAACTAAACAAATATGTGCGTCTAGCAAAAAAAAAATAGCAAAACATTCTAGAAATACGTGAAAAAAATTTACAATCAATATTTCAAGAAAAAAAAGCAGTTTACGTATTTTAAATATTAAAAAAAAAAACTTCTACATATGCGAGATCTTCAGCCTGATTTTTAATTAGTGGAGGGACACTGATGAAAAATATAGTTAAAAAGTGGGCGGTCAGCCAAATAAGTTTGAGAAACGCTGGTCTGAACGATTAATAATAAAAGAATACTTTTTTTTTAAACCACAGAATTTATTATGATGAAGTCCAACCGGTTTCGCTTGGATCAAGCTTCACTCTATCATTATTTTTGTACCTATATATATATATATATTGTATATACCTGTTAACTTTGTATATTTTTTTTTAATTTTCTTTAGTTATTATATGTGCCCTTTAGTTTTTTATAATATCCAACCACCATGTGATTGCTTCTTACGAAAAAATATTATTGTTTTTCAACATATCTGTCTTTCAAAATTTATATTGTAATTTAAAAAAATCAAAAAATTACTTACGTCACAAAAAATGAGTTTTGCAGTAATCATTTAACTTTTTGTTATTTTATTTATAAAAGGCAAAAAGGTATTTTCAGCAGAAGCGATAATAGAGTTGCATAATATTACCATTTAATATAATCTCCAAAAACACAACAGCCGTGTCTACTGTACGAAGCAAGTCTGCCAAGTTTGTTCACAAGAAGAAACCAACGTGCAAGTACAGTACGGATGCTATTGGGGTTGGTACTTTATTACCCCGAGGGTGAGGAGGGGGCAAGGGGAGGTACGGGTAGAAAGAATACATCTTACATTGTTTCGCAGCTTAAAACTGCCGATAAGATATTCCAATACAAATGGCTCACTCGTATTCAAATTCGAGTAATCCCCCGATTCGCAGGACTTCTCGTTGAATAAAAAGCAGCCAAGGTGAAGTAATTGAAAAAGTTTCTCAATGTAAAAGTGTTCCTGATAATATTAATGCGAAATGTAAAAAATGCTTGTAAATAAAATTACATACAACTTTATGGTTTTTTTTCCACCTTGAAAAATGCCTATATTTTAACTTACCTACGAGCTTACAAATATATTTATTTGAAAACTAACTGCTAGGTGTTAATAATACATATACGAGGCCTGTTCAAAAGAAAAGGTGAATTTTGAATTTTCGCAGGCTGTGTACGTTCGACTATCGTTTTTTTTTGTTATGTTGGTACACATATGTTTGTCATATGTTAGCATTATCAGCCATTTTGGATTAGTGGTTTGTTTTTTGTCAACTGGAAAGGTTAGTCGCGTTTTTGTGTGTTTTTCGGTTTTTTACATTTGAAAAAAATGGGTCAAAGAATATGTATTAAATTTTGCGTTAAAAATGGAATAAAGTACTCCAACGCACTTAAAATGTTGACTGTGGTATTTGGCGAGAATACTTTCTCCTCAAAAAAGTGTTTATAAGTGGTACAAGCGCTTTACAGAAGGCCAAGAAGATGTTAATGACGATGAGCGTCTTGGAGTTGTGGAAAAACAAATCATGGATTTTATTCTATATGTATATGTTATGATTGAGGTTTTCACTTGTGTAAGATGAAAACTGATTTTCTCTGATGACGAAAACTACCTGATAATACAGGCCAAGTCCCAACATCTCCTCCTCCACCCCACCACAATCAACGCGTTACTACGTTCTAGACGTAACGAATGATTTTTACTTATGTCTTGACTTTTGAATTAAACGGACCAGTGTGAGTTTTTTTTTATTAAAGTGAATACCGCACAAGAGTCCCAACTGTTCCCAACCGTCTAGAGCCTGTGAGACTATGGCATCCCCAATCAGGGTATGTTGTTAGGCTGAAGTTGGTGGGCAGGGGGAGGAAATGGTGAAAAGGAATGTTGGGAAGTACCTGGCTATTCAGATCTGGTCACCAAACACGGCTGAAAGCCATTTCAAACAACGTTTCGATTCTGAATGGTGGTTTTCCACCAGGGCGATACTTAGAGTATCCACCACACTGGAACGTGCCGCAAATAAACTTGTTGTCATTTTAAAATACTAATTTTATTAACATCATCCATAAAAATTTTAAAACAGTGCCGATAAATTTGTAATGAAAGCCTCAAATTCTATTGCGCCAAACGTTTATAAAATGCAAAAGTGGAATGCACTAAACAAAAATTACCACTTGGCATCTTTCAGCTTCAATTTTATAAAAACGCAAACCAAAAGCGATGTTTTAGCGAAAACAAACGAAAGAAATTTCCTTATCATCTAATTAAAATGAATACTATTGTAATTGCCAGCGGCATAAACCGAAAATTTTCCTGGTAGTTAGTTCGATACTGAGTTTCGAGTGGAATAAAAAATAATAGAAATTTTAACGTTATGTAATAAAATCCAATTACATATTTTTTAATAAGGTTGTACCATTTTTAATTAATAAATTTTCCCATTATACTATATGCTGGATGTACAAATAAAATCAAAACCAGCTTTCACTCAAAATTTAAAAATCCTCAAACAAACGTTTAAATTTCTCCCACTCTTTCATACTTTAAGTTATAGTGGGACATGGGATATTAAAAATGATTGAGGTATGACTGCTGAAACCACAGGAAAGGATTAAATTCTGGATTCTGGCTAACGCGTTGGGATGAAAGCACCCAACTCAGTTATCAACCCAGATTTGGATATTAAACACAGAAAATATCTAAATCTCTAACCGCTTTAAATGACAAAGTACTAGTACATCTTCTTGATAAAGTTTGCAAGATGAGGAAAAATATAACTCGTTCCAATTTTTACTTTGTCCCAGTCATAATTCCTTAACTCAACTTACTTTGACTTACTTTTACGAAAATTCCGTGCGGTATTAAATAAAAAATAACTTCATGTTTCATATATTCAAAAACAAGTCCATAATACATTGCCAGGGGTATGTGAACATCGGAATTTTTTTTACGTTAAGAACGATGGAATTGCAGAAGCTCTTTTTTACCTGTAAAACCTCATTATTTGACCTGTTTTAACCATTTCCTATCTAAGTGTTTTATATTACCTACACCTCTGATAGCCCTGAGTTACAGGGCGGTATTTATTGCACCCTACGGACGTGATAAGAGAGGAAGTTTTTTTTCAAAAAGAACCTTACAGCTTAATGCTTCTCGGGGAACGTAAGTACATAACAATCTTATTTTAAATTCTTTACCGGAAGTTCCACAGACGCAGTTTCAAACTTTCAAATAACGAATAGAACTCTGAGAACCAGGAGGTTTCCTTGTTATTAAGGTGGAGATTTTTTCCTGCAATCTTTAATGCAGTTTCATGCTTCAACTAAACTCATTAACGAAAATCTTTGTCACCATTTTGATCTGATATCGTCATTTTCGTTAATTTTTTGTTGCAGAACAAATTGTATTACGTTTGGTGAACCTAAAAGCTGCCCTAAGCCGTACATGCTTTCTAACGTAGTTTGATTTGGACAAAATATGTAAATATATATTTTTTAATATTATAAAAGAGACAGTGTAAGTTTGTTCAAAAGCAGTTAATACTTCTAAATGGTGAACTTTAGCGTCATCAAAGCCTTCTCTGTCTGAAATTTCAAGATCGTTGAAACTATGTTCAGCTCGTGATATTACAAAAAGCCTCCATGGTCGAGCGGTAATACGCTCGGCTACAAATCCAGAAATCGCGGATTTAAAACCCGGCGTTTGCAAAAAAAAAAATAATAATTAATATGCGTCGTAACACATTTAATTCGTATAAAATAATATGTAGTATATTTGCGGCACGTTCCAGAGTGCTAGATACTAGTATCGCCCTGGTAAAAGACTAGCATTCAGAATATAAACGTTGCTTGAAATAGCTTTAGCCGTGTTTGGTGACCAGATCTGAATAGTCGGGTACTTTGCAACCATCGTCTTCTCCATTACCTTTTTTTACCCACTGTCTTCCACCTCACCAAAGTTTTAGACGGTTGGGAGCAGTTGGAACACTTATGCGGTATTAACTAAATAAAAAGCATAAGCTATGGAACTTAGAAAAATAACTTTAACTCACTTTGAACTAAGTAGGATGATCAGGCTAGAAGGTGTATTATATAAAGAACAACTTGTTTTATATCAAACCATTCATCACTCATATTCTCAAATATGATGTATTTAATAAACCGCCTTTGCAGGGGTAAGGTCTTTATTTTTAGTTATCATTTTGTAATTTATACGCTATCTTCAGAGAAACGTTCGCTTGACCTGCGCTCCAAGCCGACGGGTGGAACTTAAAACTTCCTTCAATTCAGAACTTAGCGGAAACAAGATAAAACTCACTTAAAGAGCGGAACTTTGTTTGGTTGGGTAAATGAAAAAAAGGCAAAACAATATACCTGCGGTTACCTGTCGCAAACCTGAGCGCATCGCTTACATAGGGCTAATAAGGTTTCACCATTCTATGGAAATTAATTTAAGCTTTTCTAAGACTACCATTCTTCAACAGTTGCGCGCATAAATGCATACCGTCGCTGGCAAAAAGGCTTAAGCGACACTTTGGTCAAAAATTAGTTAAATAGTTGCAATAGGTGCAGTTGGATCAGTTTTTTTTCTACATCGAATGCTCTGACTCTCGCCTGATTTTGAAGACTTGTGCGGTCTTTCAGGCATCTAAAATATATTTACCATTTGGGAGAAGGCTTAACTCAAGCGACACAATTTTGGGACGTTTTTAGCTTTTTGTCGTGTCGCGTAACTCAGTTAGAGCATTGAGTCACCAAAATTACCTTTTTTTCAAAAATCCAACCAGGTACTGAAGACTTATTATAAAACAAACAAAAAACTTTAAAGTTCTCCGATGTAAACTTCCCAAAATGGTGCTTCAACCTTTTTGCCTTGCCGGCGATGATATGTGTTAATTAAAAAATATAATAACGAATATCACTAATTTTATTTTTAATTTATGGTTTTAAAGTAAAAGAATAAAGTTGCAACCTAGATTTTTTATTATTTCTAATGCTTCTAAATCATTTAAAACTAGACCTGTCCCATTTTCTATGGATTACACCTATACCAGAAGGTTGGTGAAATTCGTGATAGGTTTTAATTTGGTGCTCAGCAAATTCTAAAAATCCTACACTAATTAGACACCTTATTTGTTCTTTCACACGCATACGCGTATTAGTTGGTAGTTTTTTTAAAGTGAATAACCGCACAAGAGTCCCAACTGCTCATCTAGAGCCAGTGAGACTATGGCATTTCTAATTGGGGTATGTTGTGAGCATATGTATAATGTATTTAATAAAATAAAAATTAAACAAAAATAAATAAAAAGATTCTGGCAGGTAGAAAAGAGCGACAGAAGCAATGAGACGGAAACAAATCCTCCGGTAAGATTAGCCCACTACAGCGATTCTCCCAATTTAGTATGTGATATTCTCTCATGACAAAAACATACATTTCTAAAATCAACAACCCTTAATAGTTCACCATGTGAAAAGAGCAGTGAGCCTAATTGGACCAGTACCCCATGTGTCAAATCATTAAAATAGTCAAGTGAGACCTTGGAGGACATGAAGAGGTGCCTTTGCGTAACAATGTTGTCAGGACGGTTGCCTTTATATTGACTCAATAGAAAGAGACAAAGATATATTAAAGGATGTAGGATATCCTATTAGTTACCGCCCACAGTTATGGAATTTGGACATTATTAATAAACATTTTTGAACACATTAAACAAAACAATATCAATACACCATTTAAATGATTTAGAAAGTAAGAATATCACACAAACACTAATAACACAGGGTTTGCCTAAACAATGATGGAAGCTTTTTGTTGATTTTATGTCTTTATAACATTAAAAATGTGGGAATTCTAAAGTACGATGTTTTTTAATCTTTGTTTGGTATTATTTGAACATTCACGCGTAGCACATATCATCATCGTGTTTGATTTATTTGTATAACCACTGCAATTTTTTAATCAATACAAAATTAGGAAATAACCTCAAAATCCGTCGACTTAAGCTATTTGACTCGATGATGTGAAGTTAGCGCGGACGGACGAGCATCCTTACATACTTAAAAGTGCTGCAATATTATGTGACGGCTTTTTTGTCTCTTTCTCTATCATGGTATACAACGTAAAACACCGAAGAAAGTGATTTATCGCAAAATCGGTTTGGTAAAAATATATCAATTTACTATACCTCCTTATTTCGTTATTCTAAGAGTGAGACGGAGACAGGTTAGGGCAAAGGCAACGGAGGGGATGGAGAGTATCAGAAGTTTGTTTGAAATTATGGACTGGTTTTATTGTGAAAGATTTTGTTTTACCTCACAAAAGAAAGAGAGAGAAGTGAAATGGTTTAAACAATTCTTTATATTCCTGGAAACCCCAGTGGTGAATTTTGTTTATAACTTAAATTATCTTCAACAATTTGCACGCAACTTTTATTTTAGTATAATAATTGTCAACCGGTTTCGGAAGCACCCTTCATATTAAAACTGACATTTTGAAGTTAATAAATTCTTAAGATTTATTAACTTCAGAATAGGCTTATTAAGGGAATCTATCAATTACGAGTATCTTCTTTGTCATCTTAATTTATTGAGATTGTCTGAACGGAGAATAATTACCGACTTGATTTGCTTATTCAAAATTATAAATTCAATGATTGACAGCCCTGAACTATTAAACTTGATTTCATTTCATGTTCCTAGCAAGACGATTACAAGGCAGTATCTACCGTACTATTGTAGCAATTCTGCTTCAATCTCACAATTCAACACGCCTATGCGACGAATGTTGCATCTGGGAAACATATACTCCGATGTCGCTGATATATTTAACACGTCAATATCAAACTATAAGTTTAATTTAGTTCAGTTGTTGTTATCTGGTAGAGCTAAACTAATAGTTGGACCTATTACTTAATATTATTTATTTCCTTTCTTTTACAATATTTTTGAACATGTTATTAGTTATTTTTGTATCTGCTGTTCAATAATTTTTTTTTTCTATTTTTCTTGCACTAATGAGGTTACTGTTTTGAAAAAAAATAAAAATATTAAAATGTACGTAAAAGCCTAAAACGGGCGTAAATAAATAAATAAATATAAAATTACTGACAGACATAATAAATATTTTTTCCTTGTTAGGAGTGGAGGGATTACCTGAGGGGTAGATAAACTATGCAGGATGACCATAGCGGTTTACTGAAAACACGCCAAGAATTGGATTATTCAATATTTTTTGTTTATTATTTATTCTACTAGAATTTTATTAGTGGATTTATTTAACGTATAATGCTTCAAGTTATTGGTTTTCGCTATATTATTACGATGAATAATTTGAACCTAGATTCATTTTGGCTACTTTATTGATTCTTTTTGAAAAGAGATCCGGCGGGTGATATCGCTCGAACTCCATCAATCAAGCGAGTTCATTAAAAAGTAAATAGAGCCTTTCGGTTTATACAACCGCCTCTCGTTTATATTGACGCGTAATCGAATTTTAAGGCATCCTTGTTTCTTTTGATTGATTAGATTTTGTTTCAAAATACCAACTTATTCAATCTTATTTTGCTCTTCGCATCGGATGAAATTGATTATTGTCATCCGTAATTTTCCGATATCTTGTTACCTACTATTCTTTAAAGTTGTTTAATTTTATTTGTTATCAACCTTTATCTTCTTTATCATTTCCATAATTTTCTTCTTCATCTTCTTCATTATCTTTATCGTCTTCGTCTTCATCGCCTTCATCGTCTGCGTCGTCTTCACCGTCACCGTAGTATTCGTCATCTTCATCATCTTCATCATCTTCGTTATAGTCTTCGTCGTCTCCATCGTCTACATCGTCATCATCACCTTCATCGTTTTCATCGTTTTCATCATCTTCATCGTCTCCATCTTCTAAATCGTCTTCATCGCCTTCATCGTGTTCATCGTTTTCATCATCTTCGTCGTCTATATCGTCTTCATCGCCTTTAACGCTTTCATCGTTTTCATCATCTTCATCGTCTTCGTCGTATTCGACGTTTTCATTGTCTTCGTCAACGTATTCATCTCCATCGTCTACATCGTCTTCATCGCCTTCACCATTTCCGTTGTAGCGTCGACTTCTTCGGCTTCGTTTTCATCGTCTTCGTCTTCATTGCCTTCATCGTCTACGTCGTCTTCACCGTCACCGTAGTATTCGTCATCTTCATCATTTTCGTTATAGTCTTCATCGTCTCCATCGTCTACATCGTCTTCATCGCCTTCATCGTCTTCATCGTTTTCATCATCTTCATCGTCTTCGTTATAGTTTTTATCGTCTTCATCGTCTATATCGTTTTCCATCGCCTTCAACGTTTTCATCGTTTTCATCATTTTCATCGTTTTCGTCGTATTCGACGTTTTCATTGTCTTCATCATCGTATTCATCTCCATCGTCTACATTTTCTTCATCGCCTTCACCATTGCCGCTGTCTGCGTCGTCTTCTTTCGGCTTCGTTGTCTTCGTCGTCTTCATCGTCTTCGTCGTCATCGTCATCTTCATCCTTTTCATCACCTTTGGTTGTCTTCGCCGTATTCACCGTCTTAATCGTCTCTGTAGTCTTCATTGTCATCATCATCGTCTTAATCGTCTTCGTAATCTTCATCGACTTCATAGGCTTCATCGTCTTCGTTGTCTTTGTCGTTTTCACCGTCTTCTTCGTTTTTGTAGTCTTCATCGTCTTCGTCATCTTCGTCGTTTTCATTTTCTTCACTTTCTTCTTCATCTTTCTAATCTTCCACATCTATAATCAGGGCAATCTTCACCCCACAGACAGCAACTGAGCGGAACTGCACTCATGACAGTCACAAAAGTTTCGAAGCCATGAGATGCGGCGTCTCCCCCACTTCGTTTTTGATGAATCTTCTCCCGAGTTATCAGCTGGGTGATCTTATATTATATGTTCTTTATCTGGTATGTTTTACATATTGAATTTTTAAAATTTATTTCTTGCAATTTTAGGTCATTGGATAAAAAACCTCTAATTTAAGCAGGCAACTCCAATTGTTCTGAGAATACCCATTTAAATATGACCTAATTTTGAAAGATTTATTTTTTGCGTCAATGCTTGTTTAAATATCCATATTTCCATTCTTTACACTACGAATACAGAAAACATCAACAAAGCATTGTAATTACTCCAGATTATTTTTTATTTGTTTTAACACCACAGAACACACCCCTCCTAGGTGGGTGTGCTGGTTATTCGAGGTGTGCCCACAGTGGCGTCACCTCTGTCAGCAGAGAGGTGCGGGGTGACACCATCAGAGTGGATTACACCCACAAGCAAAAAGCAAAATATACTCTGTGGACACCTAATTGCTTTTCCATTCTACTTTAGAGCAAAGAATTAAAAAATATATTTTTTAGCAGCAATAAATAATAAAGTATGTAGGTACTTAAATAAAACATATACAAATGTTTTATGTTGTAAACCAATTTTTTTACACAATCTTGCGAGACAATGATTTTTATTCAAAGTTTGTTTCAATGTTATTTCGAGACAACTTTGTTTTTTTATAAATATAGATAAAAGTGTTTTTTGCGACGTTCGCCTAACTAGGTCATTAGAGACACGCTATTCTATGGTGGATAATAGCATACAAGTAACCTTTATTCATTTTACTTTTGTGAAGGTGACAGAATAAAAATATGGAACAAATTTAAATACTATTTGAGAAAGAAACAAGTTACTGGAAATTGCATTACAAATGGAAATAAATATTTTCAAAACATTAAAAGTGCAATATCAAACATTGAATCAAAACTTTGAATGTTAAGTCAACTGCTGTGAGAATTCAACAAAACCATTACTTTTATTCAATCTTTCTGACATAACAACGATATTATACAGCTTCCTGGAAATTTTATCTGTCACTCGGGGGGAAGAGTCTAATTAAAATTGTATTTCTCTTATTGAATAATAAAAAATAAAACTTCCTTGAGAGCAGATGAATCCTGAGCGCTTGTTACCACTTGGGAAAAATTGATGGGGTCCAAATTGGAAACTGCAGCCGAGAGGAGAAAAATCGCTCTGCAATTAAAGGCACCTACCGAGAAGTGCACATAACTTGGAATCAAGATTAAGCGAGCGAACTTATTGAGGTTTTTGCAGTTGCCAGCATTTCACTTCGCTAGTTTAGTTGTTCCATTCTTATTACATAAGTTTGTTTTCTAAAGCGCTATATATCTTAATGGAAAAGTTTATGTAGCATTGTGCGACTAAGCTTGACCTTATTATCTGTAGAGAGATTTACAAAAGTTTTAACTGCTCCCAACCGTCTGGAGTCAGTGGAACCTGACATCCCCAATTGGGGAATGTTGTGAGGTTGTAAATAGAAGAGAGGGAAGGAGAAGGGGAAGATGAAAGTTGAAAAGTACGTGGCCATTCAGGTCTGTTTACCAAATACGGCTTATGCCATTTCAAGCAACGTTTCGATTCATAAAGGTGGTCTTTCAGCAGGGCTTATTGGATTTCCAAAGGTCGCGGGTTCAAACCCGGCGTGCGCTAATAAATTTTATTTAATCAATATGTGCATAACCCTTTAACACATTGAATTAATATTAAGTACATTTGCGGCACGTTCCAGAGTGGTAGATACTCGAAGTATAACCCTAGTGAAAGACCACCATTCAGAATTGAAACCTTGCTTGAAATGGCTTTAACCGTGTTTGGTGACCAGATCTGAATAACCAGGTACTTCCCAACCTTCCTCTTTCCAATCTCCTTCCCTTCCTTACTACCTTCAGCCTCACAACAAATACCCTATTTGGGGATGCCATAGTCTCACTGGATGTTGACAGTTGGGAGCAGTTGAGACTATTGGGCGGCATTCATATAAATAACAAAATATAAAGTATCGTATTTCGTATCACCCTGGTGAAAGGCCACCATTCAGAATTGAAACGTTGCTTGAAATGGCTTTAGCCGTTTTTGATGACCAGATCTGAATAGCCAGGTACTTCCCAATCTTCCTCTTCCCCTCTTCCTTCCCGTCTCTACTACCTCAACCTCACAACATACCCCCGATTGGGGAT
Organism: Drusus annulatus; assembly: GCA_022651775.1. Lineage (NCBI taxonomy): Eukaryota > Metazoa > Arthropoda > Insecta > Trichoptera > Limnephilidae > Drusus > Drusus annulatus. The sequence continues at coordinate 4,596 of JAGWCC010001071.1, read as the reverse complement.
GCCATAGTGTCACTGGCTCTAGATGGTTGGAAACAGTTGGGACTCGTGTGCGGTATTCACTATAAAAAGTAAAAAGGGCGATACTTGATATCTGTCACTCTGGAACGAGTCGTAAATATACTGTACATTTTTTTATGTTATTTAAATAATAACACATACCTTCTAATGAAATAAGATGTATTTGCACTCGCCGGGATTTTAACCCGCGACCTCTGGATTCGTAGTCGAGCGTTTTAACCACTCCACCACGAAGGCAGTCATAATTAAAGCTCACCTTTCATTCGTCTGACACAGCCTCAAATCAAAACAACCATTTAATAAATTTAATCGCGCAACATGATATCAAAAGTTCATAATTAATGAATAATAAATTGATTATTCTCATTAGGTGCTAAATTGGAATACTGGCTACATGAAACTTTTGTTAATTTAATATAGGTTTTACCCTCAGAGCAATAATGTACAAGAGAGAGCGCTGCTGTACTCAGTTTTGATGAATTTTGCCGGACTCGGCTAGACCTGGGCGTGGCTAAGGCTAGGGCTAGGGTATTTATACATCCATTCATATCACATGTCGACATAATGTTTTTCGTTTATTCGTTTAACCACTTTTTCATAGTATTGTTATTAACAAAAATATAGTATGTAACCTAATAAATCGTTGAGTTATGTACATTTATTTTGCGTATCAAAACGCGTGGGCGGAGTCAACGAAGACGCGGGACACGAAGAACACCTTACAATACTTTAAAGCGGTGTGATAATTTGGAAAATTTTGCTGTCTCTTTCTTTCTCATGGTGTTCGACGTAAAGACTCAGAGAAAGTGATTCATCCCAAATTTGTATAGGTTGGGTAAAAAGAATTACCTCTTTTTTCATATATTGTTACTCCAAAATTTTACCATTTAAGAGATTAACAGATAAAGGTGTTTTGAGGGCGCGTCCGTGTGCCTAAAGTTAGGTTAATTTTAATAATTTAGGAGGAAATTGATAAGGCAATTTAAAGAATCGAAATTATTTCTTGATTAGATAATAAATTATTTTTATCTTTTCTGTTATTTAATGTATTCCGATAGAATTTGCAGACGCGCTGACGTTGCAGGTAATGCATTTTTCAGAAGTTATTAATTATATTCTTTTTTGCAAGCAAACCTCATTTTTTTTTTATTCCTTCGGTTTTCAATTTTCTGTTAATTTTATTCATTTAATGTATTCGTATAGCCACTTTTTCGAAATTCTTATCTTAAATCTCCTCAAAACCGTTTAATTGTGTCAGACGTTGCAGGTAAAATAAAAAATATGGGCGGAGTCTTTTAACCAGCGAAAATAACAGTAATGTTATTTCATTTGTCTTTCTATCCATATAATGTTAAACTGTACAGAATTTATTATACATTCGTATGGGTTAATTATATTCATACATTGTTTCAAGTCTAATTTAATAACGTACTACGTTAATTAACGATTCGTGATTAAATTGAAGCCAAGTATTCAAGAAGACTTTTTTTTATCTCAATGTAAGATTTACTTTGATGACCCACTAAAAGCTTTTTTTGTTAGCTCTGGCAAAAAAAAATCGCAGAGCTTGCCCTAACTATTTTGAGCTAAATAAATTAGCGCGAGGCCTGTGTGCCTACCAAAAATTAACTAGTTGAATAAAACATAAATGTTACATTATTTCAAGTACATCAGTATTTATGCCAAAGACTTGACCACTTCATGATATAACCCTTTGAAAAATACGGATTTTTCACGACATTTTCAACTTATCATATAAAAGCTACCTCATTTAACAATAATATGTAAAATCTCATAAATTCAACTTTACTAAAAATAATTTCTTTTGTGAGTACGTACAACCGTATACGTTTTTTTCAAAAACGGTAATCATAATAATACAAAGATTAAGGTAAAAAAGGTGAAAAGAAATTTTAAAATAAAAAATAGATTTTAAGTAAGTAAATAATATAGTTAGAACTGCATAGCTACTTCGTGCTTAAACTTGTTATTAGTCATTTAAAAAATATCCACATTTCCTGCGAGGCAGTCAATTAACCTAGTTAGTCTATACAGGGGCATCACCATTGGTAAGTTAGTTCTGCATCTGAGAAGAAACAGAAGCCTGTGTTGGCGGCCTCGCGTGAAATTATCAAGGACACAGAAACCAATTTCAGCCAGGATGTCAGGTATTAATAATACATACACCGTTCGAAAGTTTAATGAGCTAAAAGCAGTAATGCTGTATCCCTCCTCGAACTAAGGCTGCAGATACTCAGCATTCGCGAGGTAAAAAAAAACAGTCATGGGTAAAAACCAAACTCTCTCATGTAGAGGATACGTAAAAATTCTAAAATTTGAAATTGAATTTTTTTTGAGATTACCGAAATTTAAAAATGATCTTTTAAAATTCCTACATACCTAATAAAGTACTTACCTATGTATAATGTATTTTAGCAGACATTATTTTATATTTTAAAAGGGACCTAAAATATTTTTCCTTGGCAAGTCAAGTTACATCCAGTAATTTTTCACGGGTAACAAACAACCACTATTATTATAGTGATACACTTCGACTGCCCACAAATCCATACCTACCTATAACTGCACGTGACCAAGCAGACTCCGCGTATAAAACTGCAGATTCTCGGCAGTATTTCAAGTCATTCCAGAAAAAGTGCTCAGAATTTGGCGAAAATTTTCTGACCTATTTGTCGGCGGATGTGTGCGAAAACCGGGCGACCGGCTCCCGGGCGAAGGAAAGTTTGATAACTTCAAAACAGTCCTTGCACAGCTTTAACAAATTACGGATCGGGGACCGAAAATGCTGTGATTCTCCGACTTTTAGTCATAAAGGCGAAACTGAAAGCAGGGGATAATAATAATTCCCACTAAATTTATCCAATTAATGTGTTTGCCCTACTCAAACTTTAGAGCTTTATTAATAGGAGTCAGAAATAAAATCCACCAGTAAATACGTAACACTGCGGTCGAAAGCGCCAAGTGAAATAATAAGTTTCTTGCTTTCGTTTCGTTCGCGCTTTTTTCGGGCCGTTTAAATAATTGAATCGCTCGGAGAAATGTTCATTTAAAAGTTCCAAACAAAAGCAGAAATCATTTCAAACTTTAAAAAATCTCCTCGTTCAAAGGCGCCGCCCACCGGAGGCGTATTAAAACCAAAATCCAAACTCTGGCACACAAAGTTGGTGTTATCATAAAATATTCAGGTTAGCCATCGGAGCGGCACCATCGGGTATGAATTCGAAATCAAAAAATTTACATTTTCTGGTGTGAAGACTGAGCCGCGGATAAAGTTACGGTTTCTTTCGTCCCCCGGTCAGAACAGGCTTTACTGCCAGCCGACGCTCGCCACCGAGACGAAAGGGGTTGACTCAATTTACACACCCATCCAAAAACACTGATCAATTATTTAATTGTGTTATTCATTCCCGCCCGAAGAGAAGTCTATTTTTTCTGAAAGCTGTTTACTTGTTATCGGGATTAGGTGAACCCAAGTGTTTTGATGCCTTAATCAGAAAGTATTTATATAAAGTATGTCAACGAATCATTTTGTGAACGTCGTCATGAGAAGCTCAAGCTGCTGATCAAATAAGAAAAGAACTCTTTAGAAGTTTGCCGGTTGAAAACTTTGAGTAAGAAAACTTGAATTCTGTCCACGCTATACTTAGTATAACAAGAGTGTAACAGGCAGTGGCGTGCCTAGAGTTTTTGATCAGAGTAGGCAGTAGGAAAAACAGCGGATTAATTGATAGTAAAGATAGGTACCAACAGATGTCACTAATTGTTATTGCATTTGTTCTGTAAAAGCACTGCCTAGACACTAACAAAGATACGAACACAAACGAGCCCCTTGAACGCGCACACAGCTCACAGCATACATATTTTTTTATGTAATCTAGTGAACACAGAATAATCTACTCTGACGTTGGCGACGTTTGGGCATATGTAGTTACTGCTTTTGACACGTTATATTATAACGGTCGGTATGGCGCTCCCGACGGTGCGATTAGCGTATTTTTTAATCTATAGATTTTTTTGCAATAATTTCAGATTATTTAATCAAATACAATTCATATTTTATGCGAGTACGACAGGGTAAGCAGTGTTTATGTGCCTGTATGGAGTGTACGCCTCTGATAGCAAGGTATGTGTATCGGACGCTTTGAGCCTCCACCGGCTGCTCATTAGAGTGATAATAAGTAATATAAATATGTTTAGATACTAAGTAAGAATAATATGTTTAAATGTAAATTCCTTGTTGTTCCCCGAGCGAAATACCGCCCGGGAAACACGTTATCGCCGCGCGGCTGAAAATCATCTGTCGCGGCGAGCGGAGTAATCGGGCCTTTTACGTCCCCCCTCCACAAACGGTCAGGAGATTACGCTTGCAAGCGAGCTTCGACCCTTCTCCCAAGACAGCCGAGCGATTATGGCGCTCTACCGGTCGTTTACCGAACGATTTACTAGGATGGTAGTATTTACGCCGTACCCCCTCTCTAGCGCCCGGAGGCTGGCCGCCTCGTTCAATGAACCGATCCGACAGCCAATGAGCGCTAGGCAGAGATTCGGCGTATTTCA
>JAGWCC010001070.1:0-64830 GCA_022651775.1 Drusus annulatus | reverse complement strand
CGCTCATTTAAAAATTTCTTTCGATATCCACATATTCTAGAACAGCGAAAAGAGATTCAGAAGGAAAATCGTGTTATTTCTTTATCAATTACTTCATAGAATTGATCCTCATCAAATAAATTTAAATTCTTTGTACAAAAACTAATTGGAATCTCATATTCCGTTATTTGTATTACTATACAAAGCAATCCCGTTTACGAATAAACTGTCAATATTTGAAAACTTCTATTACCATCATAATAGGCGGAAGATGATGTTTGGGCAATAATAAAGGACTTGGCAAGCTGGGGAATTGAACCCACGATGCCCGAGTGGGAATCCAACGCGCTTGTCCACTTAGTTACCGACCGGTCAAATATTTGCCCAAATAATGTATAATATCTTAGGTAATTTAAATTATATACAATTCCTACATATGAGATGATACTTTCATAAATGATCTGTTTTATTAAAATTTTTTTTTATATTAATACTTAAAAAATATAAATAATAATTATTTACAGCACGTAAATCTCATCTCCAATATAAAACAAAAATAGCTTCAAGAAGTTTTGAAGTGCCTGTTTAATATGCCTAAAATAAACTGTTTAATTTATTCTCGATTATTTTAAAGTTGTGTATTGGATGGTGCCTATTGATTTTCTATTCAATTTATATATTTTTATTATTATTCAGTAGGTACCTTATTAGTAAGCTTCCGGTTGATGACCCTTTCTGCATTTGTCTTTTGTCTATGGTGAAATAAATATGTCGGCTATTCCGCGTGGCGTGAAATCGGCGGCCCTATTTTTTAAATGAATATATCAATATAGAATTACTACATTTAGTGTTTTAACCTTTTATGTTTTTTGGGCTTTTTTTAGAAACAATCACGTTTCCAAATGAGACGTCTCTCGACCCTTCTGCACACTTGCACTCACCTATCTAAATATTCTGTTCTAGGACTACTTGATTGATAGTCACATCAGTGCCATGGACCTTCCTAACCCGGACAGTATCACCGTCAAGGTGGAGCCAGGGACTGGACAAGAAGGCGGAGGTGAAATGCCGGATACAGATATAGATATAGACCTCCCGGACATTAAGAAGGAATGCTTTGGAATATTCCATGAAAATTAATCAAAATTCTGGTAAGAAAAATTGCTTCGAGTTAAGTCACAGTGGAGGAAAACCATTTTCGTGTCCAGATTGTAACTATTCATTCTCCCGTAAGTCTGCTTTAAAGCGTCACGTGCTTACTCACAGTGGAGAAAAACCATTCTCGTGTTCATGATTGTGACTACTCATGTTCCCAAAAGAATAATTTAAAAAAGCACATACTAACTCATAGTGGAGAGAAAAACCATTCTCGTAGTCCAGATTGTGACTACTCATGTTACCAAAATAATCATTTAAAGAACCACATGCTTACTCACAGTAGAGAAAAACCATTCTCGTGTCCAAATTGTAACCACTCATGTTCCAAAAAGTCTAGTTTGAAGAAACATATGCTTATTCACGGTGGAGAAAAAACTGTTTTCGTGTTCCGATTGTAACTATGTATGTACCTGAAAGTCCAGGTTAAAACGTCACTTGCTAATTCACAGTGGAGAAAAACCATTCTCGTCTCCAGATTGTAACTACTCATGTTCCCAAAAGAATAATTTAAAGAACCACATGCTAACTCACAGTGGAGACAAAACCATTCTCGTGTCCAAATTGTAAATATTCATGCAACCATAAGTCTAATTTAAAGAGGCACATGCTTTATCGCAGTGGAGAAAAACCATTCTCGTTTCCAGATTGTAACTACTCATGTTCCCAAAATAATTATTTAAAAAAACACATGCATACTCACTATGGAGAAAAACCATTCCCGTGACCAGATTGCAAATACTCATGTTCCCAAAAGCTTAGTTTTAAAAGTGACATGCTAACTCACAGTAGAGAAAAAATATTTTCGTGTTCCGATTGTAACTACTCCTATTTCCAAAAGTATGATTTAAAGATGTAAAGGAATTTACGCTTCTAGGAAAAGCTTTAATTCTTTGTGGACACCGTGAGCTTAAATGAAGTTAGGGGCATTATTTAAATCAAATTGTAGTTAACGATAACCTGGGCGATCGTAGTAGATTTGTGGATGCGGCTTTAAAGCGTCGGCTGGATTCGCAGATGTCCTGATGTTAGCGCTGGAGGGCCTGTTCAGGGGTGAGCACGTCCGTTCCGTGAAACTGTCTAATCTGTAGCGACCTTGGCAAAAACGCGCGAGACGCCGGGTAGACTCCTGCTTTTGAGCCTCCTCCCCTTTTCGGGTTGCCCGTACGTAATAAAATAGAATAATTTTAATATTAGGTTGAGTACCTTAAAATATTAACAGACGGGGTTTAAAGTTAATGTTTACGAAAATATCGTAACATAACACTTTCGCGTCAATTCAACGAAAAAACCGCCGTGCAACGGAAGTTTTTTCCGTCTAAACCCTTTAAAGAAAAGCCATGTTAAAACCATGAAACTAAATTAAACGTTGTCCACGCAGATTCAGCATTAAAAACCTAGGCAAGAGGTTACATGTTTACATAGAATACAATCAACATAATACAGGTACATTATACATAACAGGAAATTCAAAAGACATACAGGTAAGAACATAAGTGGTTGTACATAGTATATACAATCAACGATATACAACAGGAAATACATATATTTTTATTTTGTTTTTAAAGACATAAAAGTAAGAATAAAAGTTACAGGTTAACATAGTGCATCTAATCAACAATATACAACAGGATTGTTTTTTTAAAAAGACATATAAGAAAGAATAAAAGTTACAAGTTAACATAGTATATCTAATCAACAATATACAAAAGGTTTTTTTTTTTAAGACATATAAGTAAGAATATTCATTGGTCTGTGAAGCTATACGAGGTTTATAATTATCATTATTGTTCACTTTGAAATGGCTTCCCGCGAAACTTAAGCCAATTTCAACTTAGGGTATCCTACCCAGCACTTTTTCACCATTTTTGTGTTTTGCTTAAATTATTATAATAATACCATTGATGATTGACTCTACCTACCTAGGCAGACCAATGAAAGACAATTATCAAATAATATAAACAAAAAGGAGCCACAAAGCAAAAGTAAGAATAAGTTTAAAATAAAAATAGCTGTAAGCAAAAGAAAGAGAATAAAGTTAAGAGAAATCATTAGTAAAAAAAGAGCGTGCAAAAGAAATTAATATTATTTATAGTTAGGATTATTTATGTTCGCAATACAAGCATCCGGTATTGCAGTTTACTGCAAAAGACGCATAATAATAATATTTACATAAATGCAATATAGCTGTGTAGTCTTAAGTTGACGGGTCAATAAAATGTTATAAAAATAGATGTTTTCCTATTTTTCTAACAGATAAAATCAATAAAAACGCTATTAAATAAAACGTTTTCCCATTTGTTAGTAGAGCAAGTGCCAAAGGCGCCACCTGTATTTTTCGAGGCTGAATAAGGAAACCTTCAAATCTTCTAAATAGAAGTATCTTAGTATTTTTGACTTTATACAGAAAAGCAAAAATTTGATTACTGAAGTGAAAAAAAAAGGTTGTTTCGGACGGGCCGAGACGTACTACCTAAAATATAATATGGTGACCATTATGTTTTGATTAAATTGATGTTGAAAGTGTTTAGTGTAACTAGCCACATTCGGTTAATTACTCCGAAGTGGTTAGTGTGAGTGTGTACCATTTTCAAGGGTGCACCCCGGAAAATGGTATTACGAATTGAGTATATGTGTACCGTGTTGGTGTCTGCTTTCTGTTGAATGTGGATATGAATACATATGTTGACCTGAAATAAACACGAAATTACACAACCATCCGGGCAATCGCTTATCATTTTTTCCTCTGAAAAAATAACTCCTCAATTCCCGTAACCCCTTCAAGGAAGCAGGCATCTGATTACCACAAAATAATAATTCCATTGACAGCAGATATGAATACATATGCTGACCTGAAATAAACACGAAATTACACAACCATCCGGGCAATCGCTTATTATTTTTTTCCTCCGAAAAAATAACTCCTCAATTCCCGTAACCCCTTCAAGGAAGCAGGCATCTGATTACCACAAAATAATAATTCCATTGACAGCAGATATGAATACATATGCTGACCTGAAATAAACACGAAATTAAACAACCATCCGGGCAATCGCTTATCATTTTTTCCTCTGAAAAAATAACTCCTCAATTCCCGTAACCCCTTCAAGGAAGCAGGCATCTGATTACCACAAAATAATAATTCCATTGACAGCAGATATGAATACATATGCTGACCTGAAATAAACACGAAATTACATTATTTTTTCCTCCAAAAAAATAACTCTTCAATTCCCGTAAACCCTTCAAGGAAGCAGGCATCTGGTTACCACAAAATAATAATTCCATTGACAATGACCATAAACACAATTGAAATATGGAACAATCTGCCAAAATGACCGCCTCGACAGAGACTGTAGACACGCTACAAGAGGCTGGTTATCAAAACCCAAATTAATAATTACGTTAAATAATTATTAATTATATAAACACTACGTCTATATAGATGAGTTTCTATTGTATTTCTCTACTTTAAATTCAGTCATTGTACCCCTCAGTAAAATAAATAAATATTTTTTTTACTTTTGGCTGCGGTGTTAAGATCGCATAAGGTGCACTTTGATCAAAATAATAGCGTAGATACATATAAAATACAAAAAAATAAATAAAAAAATGCATTTCTAAATTAAAGGTGTCTGTCAAAATGCATGAAGATTCCAAGAGACCTGAATAGATTCTCAGAATAATCCGTCTCGTGAACTGATACCTAAATATAAGGGAATATTTTTCAGTTAAAGCTTTATTCATAATAATCAATTCACCATCTGAAAATAACCATTTAGTTTCGAACCAAACTATAAATAAGGTATTTTCATCCATTGGCGATAGTGTATGAGCAATAGTTATGTCAAAAGAAATCATTCTCGCAACATCAAAATGTTCAATCTATTAAAAAAATTGTTACCAAGCGCCTTTGAGATATTTTTCTCCAAAAATTGCGCTATATAAATTAACCAAGTATTATTTTCGTCAATTGAAGATAACCTCCGAGGGTGGAATCGAACCCACTAACCATCAGCGTATAATGTATAATTTTAATATTGTCCTGAAGATGAAAAGGTCCTTGCGAAACCGGTCGACGAAATATTGAAAACAAAAGGGGTTTTTAACCAAGTTTATCTGTTTCATTTATAAATATGGCAAACCACAAAGTAATTTTTTAATTTTTTATATGAATACCGCACAAGAGTCTCAACTGCTCCCAGCCGTCTAGAGCCAGTGAGACTATGGCATCCCTAAAGAGGGTATGTTGTGAGGCTGAATGTACTGGGGAGGGGAAGGAGATTGGGAAGAAGAAGGTTGGGAAGTACCTGGCTATTCAGATCTGGTCAACGAACACGGCTAAAGCCATTTCAAGCAACGTTTCGATTCTGAATGGTGGTCTTTCACCAGGGTGATACTCAGACTATCTACCGCTCTGGAACGGGCCGCAAATATACTTTTTATTATTTTTATATGAATTAAATGTGTAATGACACATATGAATTAAATAAAAGTTATTGGCGCACTCCGGGTTTGAACCCGCGACCTTTGGATTCGTAGTCGAGCGTCTTACCACTCGACTATCGAGGCCGTCGAATGCTTTTTATGAATACAATTTTTTTTTACTACAAATATTTTTTACCATCAATTTATTAAATGTTTAATTTTTCGTGGGATTATTTTGTTCATCATTTATTTCGCCATGTATCAATTTGACTAGGCATCAATTCTGCAAAACATTGACTTTGCCAAAAATTTATTTTGCTTCAATGTATTTGAGCGAAGTGTCGGTACTTACCTACTCACATATTGACCCTGTTAAAATCACAAGTGCGCCCAACTGCTGAATTTGGAAGCCACCTCTGGTCTGTAGCGCCTAGATACTCCGTGCACGTTGCCCGCCAAACTGACTACTCCAACCTGGTCCCTGGCTAGATGGGCGGCAGAGGGGCAGAGGAAGACCAAAGTGCCCAAGTAGTGCTGGCTGTTCCAGTTCCAGACGTAACACAAAGCTAAGTAAGCTCAAACAATAAACATTGTAGGGATGGTTCATGTCTGAAATGCGGGCGTCACTGCGGTTCCAGTTACCGAGGAGCCGGTTGCTTCTACAGTTACTTTTGGAACCGCTTCCCAAAAGTGAGAGGTTCTTCGATAAGCTGGCGATATTTTGAGTCAAAGAACTGGAACCGGTTCCTCGCCGCTCACTTCTTTCTAAAAAGCACCGGTTTGAGCACTGTCCACAAATCCTGATCTCGTGGGGAGGGGCGCCTCTCACTTTCTGTCCTAGCGAGTGTTAATCACTGAACTGATAGTTCTCACAAATGTAGAGATGTCACACTGTCCCGGTTAAAAGGAACCGGTTCATAGCCGGTCACTGGAACCGTTGATATTATTTCCCCGATGAACCGGTTCCTTTGTTGGCCAATATAAATGACGAATATCCGTTAAATGCTTTTCATCGGGAAGGTGCGGTTCTTTTTGGCAAGAAACGAGGAACCGGTTCCACAGGTCAGCGTTTTTCGTTCCCAGAATATCGCTAGCACCCCCGCCCCATGAAATAAAATTTTTTATTACTTTATTATATAAATTTAGAATAATAATAAAGACTTCTTCATGTAAAAAAATCTTCGTAGTACTTTTCTGGCGACAGGAACCCGTTCCGAAAATAGCTGGATAAATAACCGGTTTCTCGCCAGTCACCGGTAACTGGAGCCGCAGGTGCACCCAAATTCCGATATTAACCATCCCTACACAGTTGTGATCTTTGTCGACTTGACCTTTTCACAAGACTAGGCCCCAGAGAGGCCAATTAAATTGTTTATTTCCCGATACCAAGGAGCACCAATTTTTTAAAATATTTTTTTTATAAGGGTGCTTTGAAATAACAATTGAGTGAATAATATAAAATTACAGCTCTTAAAAAAAAACTTTATTAAACTAAGTAAAACAGAATTACATAATTGTAGGAAATAATTATTTTATTCTTTTCAAAAATTATAACATAAAGGTGGTAGTTCTGTGCCTGTCTCGCTAGGAATTCCCGTGTTGAGAGAGGCGCAGTTCACAGTTAGCAGTCTACATAACATTTTTAAAAATAGAAATAAAAATATAATGTTACAATTTTAAAATTTTAAAAATAGAAATAAAAATATAAAGTTACAATTTTACAACAACAATATAATATTAAACCATCATAATAATTTTTTTAGTTCACAACTAGTTTTATTTTAAAAAGAAATCATTAATGTTTGATCTGCCTGGGCTGGAGATCCAAAACTTGGTGTCTAATTTATATTTTACATAATTTGCGTTCTGTCTAATGGCCAGTGGAAGTACATTATTTAGTTTTGTTGCAAAGTATCAAAAGTTTATTTGGCCAAATGTTGTTTTAGCGAAAGGGATAAGTAAGAGATTATGCCCTTTCGATCTCGTATCGCGAGCGATTTGGACATTTTCAAATTGACTTCTGTGTTTAAAGAGATATGCTAGTATGTTTTTGGCATAAAGTTGCCTAATATCTAAAACACAAATTTTCTCAAAGATTTCATCCGAGCTGGTGGTAATTGGTGGTAAAAATTGATGAAAAAAATTAACACAGTTTCAAGAGATGTTACAAAATGCTAGTTACTTCATTATGTTATTAATTTGTACAAGTCTAATATTGGAGATAATTTAAAACTAAGTTAAGTTCTAACTTTTTTTAAATACATGGTGTTTAGTAAAAGTAAAAATGAATTTTAAAAAGTGTAAAAGAGATGAAATATGTAGATGAATGAACAAAAACAGTTTTGCGAGATGAATGGGTGTTTTGGATTTTTGTTCAAATACCGAATCACTCCTGGGTAGGTACTGTCAGTTGTTATGTACCTACCCATACAGGATATAACACTTTGGACCCATTTGGCCGACTTTCTATTATCCACACAAATTTGTTATCACCCCTAAATTATTTTTGTTATGATGAACCATGTATCATGTAATTATTTGGATATTAATCTATGTTAAATAATAAATGTTATGTCTAACTTTACCCCAACTGATATTGACATACTTTGTAGACATTCTACCACTATATGAGACGGTTCATTCTGAAGATTCAGTTAGTCTCACACAGTTAATATCAGTTGGAGTAACACTACGCCTCTGGTGTAGATAATTACCCTGTAAAAACCTCATTCTATGAAATAAATACAAATAAAGTGCAAGTAAAGTGTTTTAGTACAAAAGAATCCATAACACAATTATAATTAAGTCCTAGCATGTTGGAACTTTGGTATAACAAATTATTATAAAGTAGTATTAGTGATTTGTCTAATGGAATGTTAACAGTCGAGGTTTACACAAATGCAGGCAGTCGCATGCATAGGTGTAAGAAATTGTATTATTTTATTACTGCACCTTGGCAAAAGGTTAGTTCACATTTGAATACTTACTGATAATTATTAGTATTGTCACAATAAAATTTCAAGCAAATATTTGAATAACAATAGTCATTAAAACTAACGAAAAACATTAAAAATAATTAACCGTTTTACAATTTAGATTTAGTTTGCTAATCGTGTGGTATATTTTTTAAATTTAATCTATTTAATTTGATACGGTGCAAGTATCTTTAAATGCACAATAAATCATAATAAAATGCAGTGGCGGCTCGTGACTTTTTGGTTTGCTTGAATGCTAAGATTGAAAAAACGACACGAAAAACATTCAGAAAACTAAGATGTTTTTCTTTGACGAATTTCCTAGCCCTAGCCATAGCCATGCCGCAGTCAGGAAAAATCATCAATACTGACTACGCCAGCGCTACCTTCTGGGACATAATTGCTCTGAGGTTCGAATCAACACAACGTTCAATTGGATTGCTTTAAAAGTAAAATTTTCAATGCAAATTGCAAACCTCAGAGCAATAATATACAGGAGGGAGCGCTTCTTGTACTATCTGTAGTCAGTGTTGATGAATTTCGTCTGACTCGGCTAGACCTGGGAGTGGCTAGGACCAGGGCTAGGGTATTTATACATCCGTTCATAGCACATGTCAACATAATGTTTTTGTTTATTCGTATAACCACTTTTTCACAGAATTGTTATAAAAACAAAAATATAGCATATAACCTAAAAAACCTTTGAGTTACGTCCAGATCTAGTCGCATATCAAAACGTGTGGGCGGAGTCTCCGGAGACGCGGGAGACGGAGAAAATTGCTCCATACCTAATTCCCCATAATAAACGAACAAAGGAAGCCATCGATCACAGAGTTCCATCGCGAGTGCACATGTGTCTCCCGACACCCCCCGCGTAATCAAGTCGCAAACCAAAGTATTCCCAACTTGACGGCCTCCGCGGCCAAGCGGTTCAGGGCAAGAGGGTTTTTGCAGCTTTTTACGTTCTTTTCGCATTTTAAAAGTTGCATTTTAAATTATAATATTTAAATATAAAATATAATAAATTTGAAGGAAATATTTAGCAAGGATCAAAATTCAGATTCGAATCCTGACGTGTGCAAACAAAGTAGTTAGTAAATTTGTGTTATTTAGTAACTAATTAATAGCGTAAAGCATATTCGTGGCGCGTTCCAGGGCGGAAGATAATGTCAGTATCGCTCTTGTGAAAGACTGCGTGTTTAATGACCAGGTACTTCCCAACCTTCTTATTTCCCATTTCCTTCCTTTTTCTACTACCTTCAGCCTCTCCACACATCCCAATCGGGGGTGCCATGGTCCCACTGGCTCTAGACGGCTTGGAGCAGTTGGGAGTCCCACTCTTGTACGGTTTTCACATAAATAATAATAATAATAAAACTCTTTGATTACCTGGCTATTCAGATCTGTCACCAAACACGGCCAAAGCCATTTCAAGCAACATTTCGATTCTGAATGGTGTTCTTTCACCGGGGCGATACTTAGAGTATCTACCACTCTGGAACGTGCCGAAAATATATTTTTTAAATTTATTTATATGAATTATATGTGTTATGAGACATTTTAGTTAAATAAAAGTTGTTAGCGCATGCCGGGTTTGAACCCGCGACCTTTGGATTCGTAGTCGAGCGTCTTACCACTCGACCATGGAGGCCACATATTAACTAAGACATGTGTAATATTTTTTAGACTTTAGTGATATCAAAACAACCCTCTGAAATATGTACGCAATGCCCAGCAACTGGGCAATCGTTTTAACGGCTACTTCCAATCTGTATTCATCCTCAACAAAGCTTCCACAAGAAAGATTGTGCTAATCGATTGCGCTAATATGAATTCAATGGATTTAAATGCATTTAATATATGAAGTGCACCTTTGGTCTTATATTGGATTGTTCGAGGCCTCGGAATCAAAGTGTCCAAGGCAAGTCTATTCTTGGATTTGCTTCACCTCTATTTGCCTGTGGAATAGTGACTACAATGAAGAAAGGAACATTTCTAGAACATTGAGGCAGTCACACATAAAACTCTTTAATATCTCAGCCTATCAAACCGCTTACGGACAAACATGTTTAAGTACAACGCCACTAAGCAATTCAATTCTCTGCCCAGTACCATCAGAAACATACAAACCAAAAGCTCCTTTAAAAGCAATATCATTACTCACCTTAAGACCCAAGTTTAATTTAGTTCTTAATATGTAGAATCTATATCTTCAAATTTGTCATTAACTTATATATTTTTTTATTATGTATTGTAAAACTAAGGAACTATAATGAATAAACGTAGTGGGTAATTGTCAAATGATGGTCTTTAAGGTTAGGTAGATCACGTTGATTTACGAATTAAAACACGCTGAAGTAACTAATCACAATACAAGCGGTGTGTTGCGTCACGGGGGTAAACTCTGCAGTCCCGGCGGGCCAAATCATCCCCTTCCGCCGGAAACGTCTTTCTCTGCTAGGCTGTTAGGTGCGCACCGTTGCTGGCCATGTATTGTAATACGCCCAAATAGGCGTTTTAGTATGTTTTATATTTTCAATATTAACATTGTTGGATTCTAAATCAACAACTTGTTAGGTTCTAACCTTTTACTTATTATCCAGTCCCTATCTACTTTCTGTCAGTTTGTTCTTTTTTGTTGAATGTCATTGTGAACAGCCATAAAACAAACCGGCGATAGTAGCCCCCTCCACCGGCAACAACCACAAAAATCGGGACTTCTAGATCGCTGAGCTAGACTCGCCCCCATTTGAATTCCATCGCCCGGAGCAGCCAGTTCGGTGTTCGTTCAAGACGTCTCAAGGTGAGCAAATTGGCATAAATCATCATTCAGCCACAAAATACAATTGAATCGTCCATCTAGTAACATTCATTTTACAGTCCACTCTAATTTAATGATTCATACGAAACTGAAACGTATTCGGCGTCTGTCGCTGTTTCTGAATTGAACAAACATGTTACCTTGAAGTAACAATATATGGAGGGATAGCTAATTTGTTTTACCCAACCCATCCGAAATTGTAATAAATCACTTTTTCCGAGTTTTAACATCGTACACTATGAGAGAGAAAGAGACAACAAATTTCTTGGATCGCTTCTATATACTGTCGCAATGATCTTAAGCTGGTTATCTTCGCTGGTTAACGGCGCGACTCCGCCCACATTTTTTATTTCGCCACTAAACTTGACACAACTAAACGGTTTTTTAGGTTAGATGCTATATTTTTGTTGATAAAAAGACTGAAAAAGTGGCTATACGAATACACAAAAACATTATGTCGATATGTGATATAAATGGATGTATAAATACCGTAGCCTTAGTCTTAGCCACGCTCATTTGCGCCGGGTCATGTTAAAATCATCAAAAACAAGTCCAAAACTGACTTCACTGCCTTGGCTTGGGCTACCTCTAGTATACTCTAAGAATGTTACTATGTAGCTAAAAAAAAACACTTTTGCAAATTGCCATCCCAACACAGGCTTATGCCTAGTGGGACGGGCAATTTACCAACAAATAAATAAAAAATGTTTGTTCAAGTAAAATAATTAAAATAAATAAAAACAAAATTAATGAAAAATTCAACCTTTATTTTCAGGTAGGTAGAGTCAAAATGTTAAGTAAATCAAGAAATCGCGTTGACGATAGACACAGACTAAAATTGATGGTGAAATTATTGAACATGAAAGAGATTTGAAACACTTGAGAGTTATATTAGATTTAAAACTAACCTTTAACAACCATGCTGAGTATAAACATAAGAAAATTGAGAAGAAGACCTCTTTTTGGGGAAGAATTCATCATTTTTTTACAGAAAAACCACAATTACAATATACAACTCCATTATCGCTTCACATTTGCATTACTGTTCAATGATGCTGTTTTTGTGACGACATTTATAATATAACAAGTTTCTGATTCTCCAAAATAGAGCAATGAAAATTATGCTTAGGCAAAATAGAAACTCAAAAGTAACTAAAATGACAGAGGAACTAAATTGGCTAACAGTGAAACAGATGCTAACATTAAACACATTGATGTTTAAACATAAAATGAAGAACAACTTGTTACCAAAATATGTATCTGACAAAATGGTCTACAGTGTTGATATTCACAAATATAATACAAGGGCATGCAAAGAAATTAGACTATCAGAAAAGAATAAAGCCAAAAAACAAAATAGCTTACTATATAAAGGGATGAAATGTTATGTTGCGCTGCCGGAAAACATCCTTATTATACCAATCAATAAATTCAAAATAGACTGTAAGAACTATTTAAAATACATACAAAACAAAATTAAAAGTAGAATATATGTTAAAATATTATAAAGTCAAAAATAAAATTAAATAATTAGGTGTTTTGTTAACTTTAATGTACAAGTAACTTATATAAAATAAATAAAACAAAAAAAAAGACCTGACGTCTTTATCCCCCGACTCTCTAGCGACGACTGAGTCGAAAACGGGTTAAGGTAAAAAGGCGTGTTGAAAAAACGAATGTTCCCCGTAAGGTGTATAGGAAGGGCATGTAGATTCATCAATCAAGGAGGTCCAGTCAGTATTAGCGAGGTGGAAGTTGGTAGAATCTTATTCGAAGTATTTGAAGTTGAAGGATGTGTGCTTCAATGGGGTTTGTTTGTGCACATATTTAGATCGTTGTGTTGGAGTCGACATTAACCCTCATTTGACGGAGGAACTGTTCGACCCCAAGATGTCCCCCTTCCACCGCTATCTGTAGTGCTGTCGAACCGCTTTAACATTTCGAGTTAATATTAGCACCACGTTCAGCAATATATTTTAAGATCGGGAGATGATCAGATGATGTCATATTCCTTAGCGCAGTATATCCACCATTATTTTTATATGATCTAAATCAATACCACCCTTAACAAGATATTCTACGACCGGGAGGTGACCTTTTCGGGCCGCTTGAAATAATGCAGTATTGCTATAATTATCTACAGATTTCAAATCGGCACCTTTTTCAACGAGAAATTCTATGATCGAGAGGTGGCCTTTTCGGGCCGCTTCAAATAATGCAGTTTCGCCGTTCTCATTTACAAATTTCACATCGGCACCCTTTTCAACGAGATATTCTATGATCGGGAGGTGGCCTTTTCGGGCCGCTTTAAATAATGCAGTTTTGCCGTACTTATTTACAGATTTCACATCGGCACCTTTTTCAACGAGATATTCTACGATCGAGAGGTGGCCTCCGCAGGCCGCTTTAAATAATGCAGTTTTGCCGTTCTCATCTACAGATTTCACATCGGCACCCTTTTCAACGAGATATTCTACGATCGAGGGGTGGCCTTCTCGGGCCGTTTTAAATAATGCAGTTTTGCCGTACTTATTTACAGATTTCACATCGGCACCTTTTTTAACGAGATATTCTACGACCGAGAGATGACCTCCCCGCAGGCCGCTTTAAATTTAGCGCATTATATTCACCATTAGTTTTATGATCTAAATTGGCACCACCCTTAACGAGATATTTTACGACCGGAAGGTGACCATTTTGGACCGCTTTACATAATGCAGTTTCGCCGTACTTATTTACAGATTTCATTTCGGCACCTTTTTCAACGAGATATTCTACGACCGAGAGATGACCCTCCCTGCCGCTTTTTATAATACAGTATTTCTTAGTTTTATGATCTAAATTAACACCACCCTTAACAAGATATTCTACGACCGGGAGGTGACCTTTTCGGGCCGCTTCAAATAATGCAGTAAATCCATAATTATCTACAGATTTCACATCGGCACCTTTTTCAACGAGATATTCTACGACCGAGAGGTGGCCTTCGCAGGCCGCTTCAAATAATGCAGTATTGCCGTTCTCATTTACAAATTTCACATCGGCACCCTTTTTCAACGAGATATTCTACGACCGAGAGGTGGCCTTCTCGGGCCGCTTTAAATAATGCAGTTTTGCCGTACTTATTTACAGATTTCACGTCGGCACCCTTTTCAACGAGATATTCTACGATCGAGAGGTGACCTTCTCGGGCCGCTTTAAATAATGCAGTTTCGCCGTTCTCTTACTACAGATTTCACATCGGCACCTTTTTCAACGAGATACATTACGACCGAGAGATGACCCTCCCCTGCCGCTACATTTAGCGCAGTGTATCCATTATTATTTTTATGATCTAAATTAACACCACCCTTAACAAGATATTCTACGACCGGGAGATGACCTCTGTCGGCTGCTTTATGTAGTGCAGTCTGACCGTCATTATCTACAGAATTGAGATATGCACCATTTTCAGTGAGATACTTTACGACCAGAACATGATCCCCTTTTACCGCTCCATGGAGTGCAGTCCAGCCTTCGTTATCTAAAGATTTCATGTCAGCGCCATTTTCAATGAGATAAACAACTACCGAGTAATATCCTTTTAATGCTGCTACATGTAGCGCAGTTTCGCCTCTTCTATTTTTTAGATCTAAATCAATACCACAATTAACAAGATACTCTACGACCGGGAGATGGTCTCTGTTGACCGCTCCATTTAGTGCAGTATTGCCATTGATATCTACAGATTTCATTTCGGCACCTTTTTTAACGAGATATTGTACGACCGGCAGATGGCCCTCCCCTGCCGCTTCGTGTAGCGCAGTAAAGCCATCAATATCTTTAGAATGTAAATCAGCACCATTATTAACAAGATGCTTTACGGCCGGGAGATTGCCTTCTCTGGCCATTTTTCGTAGTTTAACTTGGTCACAATCATTTTTTAAATGTATACAAATACCACTTTTTGCAAAACGCTTTACGTCCGGAGAATGGTCTCTGTTGCCTTCATTATCAATAGATTTCATATCGGCACTATTGTTAACGAGATGATTTGCCAGCAGAAAATCACTCGTATTTGTCGCTTCGTTTAGCGCAGTCTTGCCGTCGTTACCTACCGAGTTTACATTAGCACCACCTTCAATGAGATACACGACACACTCCATGTGTCCCCTGCGCACGGCCTTCATCAGTGCAGTCTTGCCTAATTCACAGCGTTCGTCGATGTCTGCCCGGCGCTCTATAAAATAATCAACAATATGCCGGGTGACCGGCTGCAGCAGCTGCGTGCAAAGGGGTTTGCTTATAATGATCGTGCTGCGCCAGCAAGACAGGGAAGAGAACAAAGGTTTGCTCCGCGAGCAGTTTAACGATATCAAGATGGCCACGCTCTGCAGCCAAATGAAGAACGGTCTTCATTTGGTGATTTTGTATTTTCATCATTAAATAACAGTAACGTTCGATATTGTTTTTAAGCGTGTAGATAGTATTTGTGTCGCAATCTCAACATCGTTACGTAATACAGAATCAATAAACGCGTTCATTTCTGACTCAGCTACTTTGACTCTATCAAAAACTTTCGAGGTGTCGGAGTTTGAATTACCCGGTTCCTGTAAAAAATCTAACACTAATGATGTGCGAGCACGTCTATTGAATAAACATGCGAAAAAGACCTTTTCCTTGGTTTCATAAGAACAAGTTTGGACACTTTGAAATACGTTTATCATCATCGTGTTCAATGATAAGTTATTTCTGTTTTTATTATAGTTTGTGGGTAGATCCACTAAGTTTAGTGCCGTGTTACCGTAGATGTCATACTGCGTAACGAAAGATGCGAACGCTTCTTGTGTACTTTCGAAGTTTAATCCGCTGAGCAGAAATGTGACAATGTGGTAATTACCTTCTTGAATGGCGACGTGCAGAGCGGTTTGGTGGCTCTCATTCCTAAACGCGGCACTGTCTTCAAGCCACGTTTTACCTATTTGTTCGGCATCTAGTTTAAGGGCTGTCTGTGATATCGGCTTTTCGCCCAACTCTACATTGATAAACAGTCTGATTATCTTCCTGTCCGGGTGCAGCAGAATTTCCGACAGAAGTATTTCCGTGACTAACGAATACCTGAAGGATAAGTTTCGTTCATTTAGCCAATAGATGACCATTTGCGCACAGAAATATTCTGCGAACGTTCGATGTATAAATTGAAAATTTCCGTTTCCTTTCGAGTACATCAAACCTAATCTGTTTAATTTAACTAACCATTCGTCTGTAATGGCCTCAAACGTTGTTATCATAAAAATTAGAAAATAATGTTTTAATGCCGAGTTTGCCATGCTTTATGGTTAGGGTTCGGATATACTCTGTTTTATCGAGATCGTCCGTCGTGGCGGATTTTTAGGTTTTTTCTTGAAAATATATTTCATATTTCTGAGTTACGAACCTTTTGTACAGATTCGGAGCATCGACTATGTTTATGTACTCGTATAAAGCTTTCCGGAGGCTGGAGCAACAGATCACTTCGGCGGCCTAAAGACCTCCGCCAGCATCTTTAGCTGCAGGGGGATCCCCATTAAGCGGCCCATGTCCGAACCCAGAACTCGCGTTGCCTTTTCGAGCACCTTCCCCACATACACCTCGAGTTTCCCTTCCGCTTCTTGCCCGCAGTCGCCCTGCTCGAGTAGGCAGAGACAGGATCGCCAAAACTTAACTAGAAAGTGCCGTTGCTCTGGCGTATCGATCGCTACGAAGGACGTAGAGAATTGGTTCAATCTGCTCTCTAAATGGTCTCTCAGATACGTGCGCGCTGTGAGGAATATTTTCACCGTAGGTATTTTCGCTAAGAAATCAAGGAGCCTGACTAGTTTTTCTTTGGCACTTTCTCTGTTTTTATTATAGTCGTCTAATTCGTCAAAGCCGTCAAACATCACGGCGACTCGCTCGGGACCCGTCGCGCTGTTGAGCAAATTCTCTAACAGCCCGTGAGCGAAACTGCCTTCGCCCTGAGTGCAACAGTTACTTAGTAAAAAGATAGACACGTTTTGAGCAGTGAGCTCTTCCGACATTTTGTCCGCGTGCTTTTGGAAGTCTTTCAAAGTAATATATATCACCCACGCTGATTGAACGAGTGTTGATATTTTAGCCAGGGAAGTAGTTTTCCCCATGCCGGGTTTGTCTGCCAAGATCACCAGCTGGCGCTCTGTTCGGCTCAGGGCCAGCTCGTCTATCGCCCCGCAGGGCTCCGCGGACACGAAGAGGCGCAGGCTCTCCACAGACCCGTGGGAGTATCGCCACTCCAGCTTGGACATTTCGCTATTTCTTACAAAATGAATATTTTTACTTTTATTTTTCTGAATTATATCTACATCCCTTTCTTTGGTGACTATAAAGACCTTTTCTACAAGTTTTAGCGTTTCCTTACTATCGCCGAACGATTCCGGGAGTGGCTCGCTGCTGACCAGGAGGTCATTGACTTTTTTGAATTTCGCGAACTTTAGCGGGTCGATGGTTTTGCAATGGAGAAACTTTCTGGGCAAACCGAAGCTTCTATTAAATATTTTTTTGCAGTAGAAATCGCCACCCAACACTTGGAACAGATAAATAGTTTTATCTGGATTCCTGTCGCAGGTATTTTTGAAGAACTGTTCTACATTTTGCTCGACGACGATGATCCTCTCCCCCTGGAGCTGGTCCCCCGCGCCCCCCGCGCCCACCACCGCCAGGGCGTCGGGAGACTCGACACATCTTCGAATACACTCGATCCTAGTTTTGATATGGATTTCAAAGAATGGCACTTGAAGTTCGCTAAGCATAGGACGCGTGTCTTTAAGAGTAATGACATAACTTTTGTCAGTCGCAATATTCTGAAAACAATCTGAACTAACAAACTTATGAATATCGCGGACAGAACAATGTTCTCCCAAAAATTCTTTTAAGGCTATATTTTTTATCGCCACTAGATATTAAATTCTCTCTTAGAAATACACTTTCTTGCGACCCTTCGGATAAGTCCATGAGGTTTATTTTTCGATCGGACTTAAATGTGCGTATCGTTTGTGAAGAGTTCAATGAGTCTATTTGTTTGGACGAAATAAAAACAACTTTTTTCAAACTGGAAGGGGAGCCTTGTGCAAAGTTGCTCAAAAAATCCTGAACTTCTGAATATACAGTCATGGGCGAGCTGCCATCTACCAACACCAGGTCATTTTGGAAAACGGGCGGGTTGAAAATTTTATACAAATTTTGTAGCCGTGGCCAATCTAAAAACGTGACATGATTTTCAGCTGTATACTTGTTATTGGGGGGAGATATGCGGCTCTCGTCTTTTATTTGGCAAAAATATTCCGAAATCCGGGTCATCTCGAACCCGCCGTCCTGGGTCACCACGCACAGAACTCTAGCGGTGTCGGAACGCAAGAATTCCTCCAAGCCTATGGAATCGGTGAAATTCAAGATACACTTTGGCAATGAGTCGAGAAAGGCCTGTCCCTCGAGCCGGAAGAACAAGTCCACGAGGCTAGAGGAAAACGCCGCGATCTGCTCCTCCACTGCCTTCGCGAACCCTGGCCCCAGCCACCGCATCATCTGCTTGAGCCGCTTTGTCAGTTGTTCTAACAACGGCTTAGACTCGCAACTTATTGTCCGAGTGTTATTATCGATTTGAAAAGCGGGAAACAATGGAGGATTATTCGTTTCATTCTTTTCCCAAGGAAACAAAACTATTTAAAACTTTATCATCCCGCTCTTGAATTATCATCAACTTATTAAGAATTTGCAATTCTCCTTCGGAAAACGAATTAAAATTACATGAAACGGCATATTCATCATCTGACACTACCTTGTACCGTTCATTTATGTTTAATGTTGTCTCATTTTCAAAATCTGCATGGTACTGATTCCAGTAGTTCAACTTTTCCTCCCCAAAAAGTGAAATCGTATTCACTCCTGTCCCTCGCCCAGTCTACTACCTTACCTACCCTCGGTGAACTTTTACTAAGACAATCGATGAAATTTTTGATCGCGTGAGTTTTCTCACTAAACCTCCAAGTCTCCATTTCGTCAAAGTCTAAGTTGGACTTATCAATCGAAATACGAAAGATCGATCCAAGATGCGTGCCGCAAGTGTTGATTTTGTTTGGCACGGACACGTACAGCGTAATGTCCAACCTGCCCAAAACATCGGTCCCGTATCTGAAATGAGATAAATCCTGAATTTTCTCCAACATATCCTTCGCGCCCGGGCTGTCGAACCCCACTGTCCTCGCGTGGCATCCGACGCCGGCGTTCTTCACCAGCTTGCCCTCCAACGCCGTCACACACTTGGCCGTGAACGCCGTCACCTGCGCCAGCCAGCCGCCGAGGGAGTGGCCCGTGATGGCCAGGTTGTAGCTCCGGCCGTGCAGAGAATTCGCGGAGAATATCACTTGCCTTATCAGCTCCACGAAGGTGACTGCGGAGTTCATGCAGCGCGTGTATTGGGTTCCCCAGACTCCGAGAACGTCGGTGTACAGGGCTCCGAAGCTGGACAGAAGGGTCCCCCGGTGAGCCACCACCACTTGCTGCGATTCGGCGTTCAGGAACGCCGCGCCGAAATACCCGTTGGTCAAGCCCGGGTTGGAGCCGGTGGCCAGGAGGCGCCAGCCCGCGGGCAGATTCAGCCGGCTCCCGTACGCCGCGTCTGTCTCCTTGGATTCCTTCTCCGTATAGACCTCGGCTGCGAGCAAGGCCAGGGTGAGGTCGCTGGGGTGAGGGTCTGTGTCCAGGACGCCCCGGATGTCCAGCGGGTATTCAACTGGGCAGTTGAGAAGAAGTTCGACTAATATTTCTGGCTTCCCACTCTGCAAATCTTTGTCGACTTCCATTTCTGTATCTAGAACAATAGTACAACGTGATGCCACAAGATGTACCGGGAACGCGCTGGGGTGGACAGACAATCCAATAAACTTCACCAAAAAAGACAACAAACTGACTACAGTATATATATAGTATGGTAAACTCCACACCTGAGTTAGAAAAAGTCTCACAAGCTGAAGCAATATGATGTGTGACTGGTGTTCGGCCCAAAGTGCCCGCCTAATGATAACGATGGCCAACACCTTGTTGAAAGCCTCGACACTAGACAACACACGCCTGTACATCGCAACACACAGACCGACAATGCCCATATCATGCAAAAGCTACTATTGATTTGTATTCGTATTAGTATACCCACGCACTGGCTTTGCCTATGTGGGACTTTTCGTTGTCTACATTGTTTTCCTTCATTTTCTTAATTCTATCTTTGTGATTTATGGTGTGTTTTTTTCTTTTTAATCTATGGAGCCAGTGGAACTATGGCGTTTTCAATAGGGGAATGCTGTGGGGCTAGAGGTAGAGGGGAGGGGAAAGGGATGGAGAAGATAATCTTATCCGAAAGGCGAGTAATTAGGTTACCCGTTAAAATCGGCCCGTCTGAGTGCTAGCCAAGCGTCCCACCGTGTAATAAAATTATTTCACCGCAGTGAACATTAAATTCGCAACCCGCCAACTCGTTCAATAGCGACTTTGCAAGCCACTGCTCCACGAAGGCCGCCTACGGACTACTGGGAAGGCTGTCAATAACTAAGCAGAATCGATGAGGCTAACTAAGCCGCAGACTATGGTTAACCAATATCGCCAGCACTAATCAGACTGCTAAATATTTTAATCATTTTACCAATATCGGGAAATAGTCGCCCTACGAGCATGTTGTGAGGCTGAAGGTAGTGGGAAGGGAAAGGAGATGGGGAAGAAAGGAGGTTGGGAAGTACCTAGCTATTCAGATCTGGTCACCAAATACGGCTAAAGCCATCGATTCTGAATAGTGGTCTTTCACCAGGGCGATACTAAGAGTATCTACCGCTCTGGAACGAGCCGCAAATATACTTTTTTTCTATTATTTCATATGAATTAAATGTGTTATATTCATTAAACAAAAGTTAATGACGCACGCCGGGTTTGAACCCGCGATCTTTGGATTCGAGTCGAGCGTTTTACCACTCGACCGTGGAGGCCGTCATTAAGCATTCAGTCTACTTTCATACTTCCATACATTAGGGTTGGTATAAGCACTCAATAGTGGACTGCTAGCCTCGCTTTTTCTGACAACTTTTTATTCGCGCCAACAGCGTTTAGTCCTGCATTAATGGATTTTCTTGCATTCACCCTTCTTTTAATGTCCTTATCAGCCTTTCCGTCTCTCGTAAACATACTTAAATCAGAGTTGGTTTCATCACTCCATTGTGGACTGCTAGCTTTGCTTCTTCTGACAACTTTTTACTAGCGCCAACAGCGTTTAGTCCTGCATTATTGGAGTTTCCTGCATTCCCCCTTAATAAAAACCCTCTGTGGTATTAATGTTGACCTTTACAAAACATTCGCGCTAGAGACACGGGTTTTTCTTTAAAAAGAAATACAAACATTCCCGGGTTAGCGGTGAGCTGCCAATATTTGAATCCCTCCTAAATGTTGCTCGGGCAATGATGCAGGACTCGGCTAGGGACTGAACCCACAGCTTTAAACCACTCGACCACCGACCAATCTTGCTGGGAGACAACTTTTACTATCAAAATATCTTTAAAGTATTAAAAATGCGGAAATCCGAAAAGAATGCAAAGCTGATGTGAGCGTAATTAATATGATCGAGAAAGGGACGCTTAGATGGTTTGGGCATGTAGAGCGGATGAACGAAGAAAGGAGTGTGAAAAGAATATATGACGCGAAAGTAATTGGAAGAAGAAGTCGAGGACGCCCGAGAAAGACATGGCACGATCGAGTAAATCAAATACATGAATCGTGTCATGTGAAGAGTCAGAACAACAGAAGAGTATGTATGAGACGGTGTATGAATGTAAATGAAGCAAGGAGTGTGTGCCAAGACAGATTTACATGGCGGTCCGTCCTCTCGTTTGTTTTTCGTTTTATATGAATACCGCACAACAGTCTCAACTGCTCCCAACCGTCTACAGCCATTCCTTCCTTCCTCTTCCTAATCTCTTTTCCCTCCCCACTACCTTCAGCCTCACAACATACACTATTTGGGGATGCCTTAGTATCACTGACTCTAGACCAAGGGTGGCCAAACAGTTGCCCGCGGGCCACATGCGGCCCGCTGGGTGTCTGCTAATGGCCCGCGGAGCATATTATGCAAAAAAAAAAAATTATTATTATGGATAATGAATGTAGCTCCGTTTTCGTATAAATATACCTCAAGGGTGATTTAATAGTGTATATAAAACCACCAAAAGAACATTCCATCGTGCATAGTTTGTATCATATCCCATATTATGGAAGTATCTCAGTACATTGATTACACTATCGTGACAATTTCTTCTATGGTAGGTAAAGCGAACACGCCACCCGTGAATACATACCTACAGTATGTAAAATTTATTATATTTTGTTTGTTTTTTATGATAATTTTTTGATTGCTATTTTTTGTATTGTAACTCTAATCTAATAAATATGTTTGACTCTCATTTTTGTTATATCTTCTTAAAAAATATACATATTTCTTATTTGCATTGAATAATAGAAGAAATTTTGTTGTACGGCCCGGTAGGAAATCTCATTTCCAAAATCTGGCCCGGCTGCTGAAAAGGTTGGCCACCCATGCTCTAGACGGTTGGGAGCAGTTGAGACTCTCGTGCGGTATTCACTTTAAAAAATGTACATAAAATAGTTGTGCGTGGGTGCAAAACAATTAGTAGTGGACCTTATGTCCAAGTATGTACATTTAATAATGTGATTAGATAACAGAGGATCAGGAATGAGGGAAATTGGTGAGATGACGATTTTGAAATAATTAGTAGGTCAGTGGTAATTCGTCTGTCAATAGTGATTAATTGAAATGTTGTCATTTAAAAGTAACAATTATTCATTTTTGACGGTGGCTATTTATATGGGTGCGTTAGAAATTCACGCAGAGCGGTTCCGATGGCCTTGGAGGGAAATTTGTTTTTTTCATCGAAATAATTGAGATAAGCACCGCATTAAGTCAGTCTAATCATTAAAAAATGATATCAAAATGTGGCTCGATGATAATTTGGTGCGGCTTATCAGTCGAGGAATTTTATCAACAGATTAGCGATTTCCTTGAGACTTGCCAAAAAGATGTGAACATGTTTTAAACGATTTTACACAAACTTAATATTTTAAAACTTTGAATTACTGATGGGATAAATCTACAGAAGTTTGCTATGGGCGTGTCAGTGTGCCCTAAGTGAGACGTTTTCTTACTTCGGGGGAAATTATTAAGATGCTTTGCCTAAGAATTTTTTACTCCTAAGCCCTAGAAAGGCCAATGATTCTATTCAAGAAATAATTTAAATATTTGAAAATGTTTGATCAATTAATAAGACAAAAATGTCTTCAGTGTAATGTATAGGATCAAGAAAGGGACGCTTATATGGTTTAGGGATGTAGATCGAATTAAAAAAAAAATTACATTGAATACCGCACAAGAGTCTCAACTGCTCCCAACCGTCTAGAGCCAGTGATACTATGGCATCCTCAATTTGGGGTATGTTGTGAGGCTTAAAGTAGTGGGAAGAAGAAGGAGATGAAGAAGAGGAAGGTCAAGAAGTACCTGGATATTCAGACCTGGTCACCAAACAAGCCTAAAGCCTTTTTAAGCAACGTTTCGATTCTGAATGGTGGTCTTTCACCAGGAGTATCTTTCTACCACTCTGAAAATGAACAAAGAAAGGAGTGTGAAAATAATGTACGATGCGAAAGTGAGTGGAAGAAGAAGTCGGGGACGCCCGAGGAAGACATGGCACGATCGAGTGAATCAAAACTTGAATCGGGCCACGCGAAGTGTCAGAATAACAGAAGAGTATCTATGAGACGAAGTATTAATGTGAACGAAGCAAGGAGTGAGTGCCAAAACAGAGTGTGCTGTATGGTGGTCCGTCCTCTCTGCCTACCCCTGCGGGGAAACAGCTTGATGGTTGGTTAGTCAGTTTTAAAATAGTATTCGATCGGATAGTCAATATGATATGGCATCAGCGGTCTGGGCGTCGAGGCGTTACATTTATAAGTAAACAAAAAATAACTCACCTACGTGAAAAATTACGTCACGGACACGTCACACAACGGCACTGAATTATCACAGAGTGGTCGGCCACCGCCAGCGAACTAATAAAGGCTATTTACCGGCAAAAATCACAAATGTTGTTGGTGTTTTTGTTAAAAAAATGTTATGTAACTTTTTACCCACAAAAATCACAGACCGGTGTTTTGGCTTGACAACAAAAATGTTACCATTTAACTTTGTACCGACTTCACAGATATTATTAGGTTCTTTTGGGTTTGACAGAACAAACTTTATATAACTTTTACAGACCGAAATTACAGACAGGTATTTTAGTTTGATAAAATTAATATTTTTAATCTATTTCACAGATATTATCAGGCGCTTCGGTTTCGAATCAGAGATAAGTGCTTCGGTCTGTTCAACAACACGTTACGTAATTTTTTAACAACTTTACAGATATTATTATTAGGTGCTTCGGTTTGATGGGAAACTTTAATTGTAACTTCTTACCGACAATAATATTACTATTTAACTTTTTACCGTGTTTACAGATATTATTAGGTGATTTAGTTTGATGGAACAAACTTTATCGAACTTTTTACCGACGGAAATCACAAACAGGTGAAATCAATATTATTACGTAACTTTTGACCGACTTCACAGATACGGTTAGGTGCTTCGGTTTGATAAAAATAATTTTATTATGTAACTTTTTAATCACAGATATGATTAGGTGCTTTAGTTTGGTGGAAAAATGTCACGTAACACTTTGCGGGCGGAAATCACTGACACGTGTTTCGACTTGATAGCAAACAAAAATGTTTTCGCTCGCGGGGGATTGAAACCAAGAGCCAAGGATCTATGCCGCTCTGCCACGAAGGACGTAATAGTCAGCAAGAGAGACAGGGCACTGAAGCAGTACAGAAAGGTGTGACCAAACATTTTGCGAGTGTTAAGATAAGACTGCCTAGTGAGTTTATCTTGATATTGATATCGGTTTAGGGTAACCACAACTAAAATTACTCGGGACATATTTATTTATTAATTTATTTGGAACATTTGACAGGGTGACAACATCACATACACACTGACAGATACAAAATAAAAGGTAGGACATCAATCCATACTCAAAATGTTCACATCATACAATTAAAAATACCCTGTATTACACTAATGAAATAAAAACAATGGCAAAATAAGGAAAACAACATTATCACACCTTCGACGTCCTCCGTGGTCGAGTGGTAAGACGCTCGACTACGAGTCCAAAGGTCGCGGGTCCGAACCCGGCGTGCGCCAATAACTTATATATGTATATATTTTTTTTTATATGAATACCGCACAAGAGTCTCAACTGCTCCCAACCGTCTAGAGCCAGTGAGACTATGGCATCCCTAGATAGGGTATGTTGTGAGGCTGAAGGAAGTGGGGAGGGGAAAGAAGATTGGGAAGAGGAAGGTTGGGATGTACCTGGATATTGATTTTGAATTTGAAAAAAAAAAAAATAATAATAATAATAACAATAATATATATATATATGTATATATTTTTTTTTTTTTTTTTAATTATTTTTTTTTTTTTTTTACTTAATTTGAAATGTACCTTATACTGTAAAACGTAACTATAGAGAGCTATAACTATGATTTGAATTAGTATACCCACGCACTGGCTTTTGCCTATGTGGGATTTTTTTTGTTATGTCTAGATTATTTTTATTATTTCTGTAATTTTTAAATGTATGTAACAAAATAAATCAAATAAAAAAAAATAAAAATAAAAAAATAAAAAAAAATAAAAAAATATGTTTCATAACACGTTTAATTCATACAAAAATAGTAAAAAGTATATTTGCGGTACGTTCCAGAGTGGTAGATAATCTAAATATTGCCCTGGTGAAAGACCACCATTCAGAATCGAAAACGTTGCTTGAAATGGCTTTAGCCGTGTTTGGTGACCAGATCTGAATATCCATGTACTTCCCAACCTTCCTCTTCCCAATCTTCTTTCCCCTCCCCACTTCCTTCAGCCTCACAACATACCCTATCTAGGGATGCCATAGTCTCACTGGCTCTAGACGGTTGGGAGCAGTTGAGACTCTTGTGCGGTATTCATATAAAAAATAAAATATATACATATATAAGTTATTGGCGCACGCCGGGTTCGGACCCGCGACCTTTGGACTCGTAGTCGAGCGTCTTACCACTCGACCACGGAGGCCGTCGAAGGTGTGATAATGTTGTTTTCCTTATTTTGCTATTGTTTTTATTTCATTAGTGT
This sequence comes from Drusus annulatus, assembly GCA_022651775.1. Lineage (NCBI taxonomy): Eukaryota > Metazoa > Arthropoda > Insecta > Trichoptera > Limnephilidae > Drusus > Drusus annulatus. The sequence continues at coordinate 38,168 of JAGWCC010001070.1, read as the reverse complement.
AATACAGGGTATTTTTAATTGTATGATGTGAACATTTTGAGAATGGATTGATGTCCTACCTTTTATTTTGTACGTTCAGAGTCGCTTGCAGGGGCGCCCTCTCATCGTCACGTGGGATACCCAAAGGAGTGCCACAGGGAAGTCTTCTCGGCCCGTACCTCTTCAACATCTTCACGCACGACGTCCCTTCAGACGAGAGATGCAAGAAAGAGATCTACGCAGACGATCTCACTCTCTACGTCGCATCGCGAGATATCAACATGGCGGCTATTTACCTACAGCGCGCGCTCGATCAGCTGGCGGCCTATTACAAGAAGTGGCGCCTCAAGCTGAACGCCGCCAAGACGGAAGCCATTACGTTCACAAGGAAACGTGCCATCACTACACCTGATTTCCAGATGCAAATGGAGGGACACGACATTGAGTGGAAGGAAGAAGTGAAGTACCTCGGCCTCACCATGGACAGAAGACTGAACTGGAAATCCCACGTGATAAACACGCAGAACCGGGCGAGGAAAGCGATCGGGGCCATGAGGCCGATCTTCAGCAGACGAAGTCCACTACCTCCCAGATCCAAACTCCTGGTATACTATACTCTTATACGACCTGTCATCACATATGCTATTCCCGTCTGGAGTAGCATATCACACTCTACACACACCAAGATCCAGTGCATTCAGAACTGTTGCATTAAAATCATTTTTAATACTAGACTCAGAACAAATCTCAAAAGATTACACACTGAAAAAGAAATACCTACCTTGTTCGAACACACACACCGCCTGACCGAGCGCTTTTACAGTTCACTCAAACACAACAATAATCCTCTTATCAAATCAATCGGTCAATACGATTCACTTTGCGACTTTACCTTCCGATACAAACACAGAATGCCGAAACACATTTTGTTAGATTTAAATTCAATTTGGCATATTCCAGACATGGACGAGTATTCGTAATAGGTACTTTCCTTTCCTAATTTCAAGATTCCGATAGGTATCTCCCAATACCTATCCATTCCTGTCCTTATAAATATTATATATATGTATATTAGTATATTCCCATAATTATTTATCTACATAAAAACAGACACACACCCACACCACACAACGCAGGGCGTCAGATATGATGTCACTGAAGGCCACAATGTCTTCATGTTGGACATGTGGCCGTTTCCACCTGTATAGGGTTTTCTATGGTTTTCCCTATTACCGCGGCGAATGCGGTGGAATTCCTAAACAAAGGCCATAGCCGACCCCCCCCCATCCCCACTCAACACGAACACACTTATGTATATATGCCGTAGTGCTGTGTCGAGAGGGAGAAGACGTTGATGATCCGGTAATTTTCATGCTATTTTTGTAGGGTTTTTACAAACATATTTTTTCCCTACGTAAACTCCTGAACTTAAATTCAATAGTCCGTAAATGCATTTTTTCACCCACATGAGGTAACAAAGTAAGGCGCAATGCGCCGTCCTATTGGTATAAGGGACAAGAGTTAGAGTTAGAATCAGTAACTTTAAATGATTCATCACTTAATGATAAATAAGAATCTAGAAAATGAAAAAAAAAAAAAAAAAATGTTGTCAGTTGCATATTTGTTATTTTGTGTTTTTTCTTCAATTTTACCGCTTTTAATTTAACAAAACCTTATAAAATGTCAGGAGATAATACGTCTTGCTATTGCATCGTACTAATGTGTAAAAATACAAGCATTACTGCAATTTACAATCATTCCAAGAAATTGTGATGATTGCATCGATAATTTAAAATTGAAATTACATAAATCACAGGAAATTGCACGCGAACATATTCGAGTTCGAAAGATAAAGTCAAAAGAAAATTTTGATAAAAATATTTCAAGTAATGAATGTTTTAACGTAAATGATTTAGTTTATTTAAGGAACGAAACTACGAAAATTAATCAATCCGAAAAATTAACACCATTTCGGTGTTATTTTTTAATTCTATACGGACCTTGATATTTGATCAAGGTCCGTATAGGATTGTTCAAATTAATTCCAACGTGAACTGCACAGTAAGAATAAAGAAAAAATATGAAAAAATACATTTCAACCGTTTAAAAAAGGCTGTCGTTCCAGGTTAACGTAATGGTTGCCCTTTTGCAATGTATTCAACTGGACTCGTCGTCCGCAGGAATATACTATGAACATATTAATATGATTAATTTTATAGTAAAATACATTGATTTAGATATTGTTCGTTCCCAAATGCGACGTTACTAGGTGAAATTAAATAAGGTACCTCTAGTACTAGCCTGGTATTTTATGAAGGAATGTCTTATCGCTTACTGCAAATCGTCATTTTATATGTTTATGTTTACATTTGTATTTTAGTGTGATTTATGTTTTAGGATTAAGAAAATCTGAGTAATGTTGTTGTGAAATAATAGTGAATTCGTTATGAGAACTGTAATGCGCCATGCAGTTGCACCCACGTGGGGGCTTATCCCCTGTGATCTACCCGCCAGACCAAGGTCCTTGGGTATTTCTTAATTGCCTTCTTTAATGTGTTTCTGTCCCTTGAATTTTATTGTGTACAATATCTTTAGATCGAATTTTAAGACCCTTTTAAACATGCTTTGTTCCATACCGCATGTTAGAGTATGAATTTTGAGTTGACCATTACTTCATCTCAGCAGTCCTGTTCCGATCACTATGGCGTGCGGTTCGTGAATATTGTGAGTTAACAGTCTTGTTCAGATCGCCATGGCGTGCGGTTCATGAATATTGTGAGTTAAAAGTCCCGTTCAGAGCGCCTTGCCGTGCGGTTCTTGAATGTCGTCAGTTGAAGGTTCAACTGTAATACTTTAAAAAATCTTCCTATAAAAAATGTTTAAATAAAAAAGAAGAAGAAGAAGTTAAAGTGTTTTCCTGCTTCCATACGTTCTCGTACCACGAGAGGAGAAACAGATATATATTTTGATAAAAAGTTAGAATTAATTGATAAAACATTTGAGGATACACAAATAATATGTAATGACGAAAACATTATGCATAAAAGTTTTTCTCCTTGCGAACCACATTTAAGCATTTAATTATTATTTTATTAGAAAGGCTCTAGGAATCAGGAAATTGTCACTAAACCACTGGATAATAATTAATTGATAGTGTTGACCTCACCCAGAATATTACGTACGTACTTGAAAGATAGATAAAAAAACAGGCAGGTACCTACACAGATATATAAATTAAGTGAAGTAAATTAGATAAGGCGTTAAGCCATAATTTCAATCAAGGTACATTATGTAGCAGAGTCCTGCCACTGAGAATTCGGGTGTCACCTCTCTATCTGTTGCATACTTGGCGTAACAATATATGGAGAGAGAGCTAGTTCTTTTTACCCGACCTATACAAATTTGGGATAAATCACTTTCTCCGGGTTTTTACGCCGTACACCACGAGAGAAAGAGACAGCAAAATTTCCTAAATTATCACACCGCTTTAAAGTATTGTAAGAGTATTCTTGGTGTCCCGCGTCTCCGTTGACTCCGCCCACACGTTTTGATATGCGACATAAATTGACATAACTCAACATAAAATCGGGGTACGTTTTGAGGTTGAAGGTAGTGGGGAGGGGACGGAGATGGGGAAGAGGAAGATTGGGAAGTACCTGCCTATTCAGATCTGGTCACCAAACACGGCTAAGCCAAAGTGAAAAATATGTGACGTGGTTTTATTAATAAAAACTTCAAAACACCAATGCGAAAATTACATTTAATTATATTGTTTTCTATATTAAGTCCATTATTTCAATTGAGAACATTCTTAGGTATTTTACCAATAGAATGTTTGCGATTTTAGATTTAAATTATAATAGCATTAAAACAAAAGGATAAGACTCTAAACGAGTTTAGGACAACCAAGAATAAGAGTAAAACGTGGTTGGATAGATATGGTGGGAACAGCATTTAAAACTGTATTTGGAACCTGAGATAATAATGATTCGCTTTATTATGATGAAGCGATTGATTCCCTAAATGCAGGCGATAAAGACCTTTATAATATGTTAAAACAGCAGACTCAAATAGTGAAAACAACAATATTAAATTTTAACTAGCAGATAACAAACCTTGAAAAAAATGAAGAAATATTTAATAAAAATTTTGAGAACTTAAAGTCGTTTACTGCAAATGTTAGCGATGTGATATTTAATTTAGAATTGAAGCAAGACATAGAAAAACATTCAACTCTATTGAATTTAATCACAACTGAATTAAAAAACGAATACACACTAGTCATAAACGCATTATTGCTTTCCAAAACTAATATAATACATCCATTCATTATCACGCCTCAGCAATATATTGAAGAAATAAGTAAATCATTACCTTACTTACCGAGTCCTGTATCTTACCCTGTTCCACCAAGTATGAAAAATGTTAATATTTTAATGTCGATGGTAAAAATTGATACTGTACATATAAATAGAAGAATAATTTTTGTTTTATCAAACCCCTTGTGTAGTTATGTAAGTTATAATTTATATAAGATAATACCCTTGCCTATGAAAAAACAAGATTATTTGCATGTTTTTATTATGCCTACTGTTAAATATAATACTACAATAATTCCCTTGTTTAACATAACTGATGTGCAACAACCATCTTAGTTATATTCAAATTCCGAGCGTATTGATCAGTTCTTCGATCTCGAATACTTTCTCGTTCTAGCATCGCATCATCCCTTACTAATTAGGGAGATGAATGCTATTGGTCTAAATTCACCCCCGCCGCTCTAAGTTCGCAGATGTGACCCCTGGAAGGTATATTCACAGCTGTGACGGCCTATAAAAGGTCATGTTTCAGCTCTAGAGGGCAGTCTTCCTACCCGGTGCCTCACGCGCCCTTCGGCCTCCTCTGTCAGGACTGGCACAAGAACCCTTAGTTAATGGTTGCTTGATGCGCAGTGGATTCAGAGTCGACGCAACCCCTTCCCCTCCTATCCTTCCTACCCGGTGCCTCACGCGCCCTTCAGCCTCCTCTGTCAGGACTGGCATAAGAACCCTTAGTTAATGGTTGTTTGATGCGCAGTGGATTCAGAGTCGACGCAACCCCTTCCCCTCCTATCCTTCCTACCTGGTGCCTCACGCGCCCTTCAGCCTCCTCTGTCAGGACTGGCATAAGAACCCTTAGTTAATGGTTGTTTGATGCGCAGTGGATTCAGAGTCGACGCAACCCCTTCCCCTCCTACCCTTCCTACCCGGTGCCTCACGCGCCCTTCGGCCTCCTCTGTCAGGACTGGCACAAGAACCTATAGTTAATGGTTGCTTGGTGTGCAGTGGATTCAGAGTCGACGCAACCCCTTCACCTCCTTTAACCCTCCTCTGCCAAGGCTGACACGAGAACCCTTAGTTAATGGTTGCTCGATGTGCAGTGGATCCAGAGTGACGGCCCTCCTGTAACCCTCTGCCAGGACCGACACGAGAACCCTTAGTCAATGGTTGCTTGATGTACGGTGGATCCAGAGCGGAGGTATCCTTTAGAAGTTCCTTTGGGAGGACTGATACAGGTGTAACTTGTTTCTCAGTGAACCCAGGAAAGGAAATACAAGTACACCGAAGCTATTGTGCAAATAGTAAGGTTTATTATACATTTTACGACCGGAATGTCAAGTGTTTGTTTGTAATAGTATATTGTCCTATCATTGTGAATTGAACTTGCAAATTGATTGTACCCCGAACAATAAAAACTAATTGTGTTGTCTGTTAAAATTGTGTTATAATTTAAATAACCCGTTACAAAAGTCGCCCATCGCGGGGCTTTATTAATTAATTCACCTAAAACAAGTTGTAACGTAGAAGAAGCGTTACAGATGTCAATTTTCGTAATATAAACCAAACACAAAATGTTGAAATAAATATACCATTTACGATACCAAAAATATTTACCCTAGATAAGGATGACTTAATTATAGCAAGTCTTAAACTCGATAAAATGTACGATAACTTAGAAAATATCCCTGAAGACCGTATTGCAATTAGAATCATTAAGAATAATGGTATTGCAAAAAGGACACGGCTTCGTACTGATATGATATAATATCTCATCCATATTATCTCATCTTAACGTGGAAGGTGTTATGTACCTACCCATACAGGAGATAACACTTTGGACCCATTTGGCCGACTTTCTATTATCCACACAAATTTGTTATCACCCCTAAACTATTATTGTTATGATGAACTATGTATTATGTAATTATTTGGGTATGTTAAATAATAAATGTTATGTTAAACATTACCCCAACTGATATTGACATACTTTGTAGACATTCTACCGCTATATGAGACGGTTCATTCTGAAGATTTAGTTAGTCTCACACAGTTAATATCAGTTGGAGTAACACTACGCCTCTGGTGTAGATAATTACCCTGTTAAACCTCATTCTATGAAATAAATACAAATAAAGTGCAAGTAAAGTGTTTTAGTACAAAAGAATCCATAACAACTTTCGTTAATTTAAAAATATTAAAAATTGCATCAAATACTTTAAATAAATTATTAATTGATACTGGAGCAGATCTTTCACTTATAAAACAAAAGTTTTAAAACAAAATATTAAATTTAAAAATGACGACATTCTGTCGTTAAGAGGTATAGATTCCTCAAATAAAAATCCAAATAAAACAATTGGATCAATATATTTAAATATATGCATTAATAATAAAAACATTAATCATAAATTTTACATTGTAAATAATGAGTTTTCTATTCCATTTGATGGAATAGTAGGAAACGATTTCTTGGCAAGATATAAATGTAGGATAGACTATTTTAGTCAATGTCTTTGTATTCAAGATGAACGTATTCCTTTACTTTGTCAGGATAATTCCGAACCCATGGGTCAGGAATACACCGAGATCAATAAGTCGTCTATGCACGTACTCTCTCAAAATCCTGATAAGTCAAAAAACGTTACAAGTGAATTAAATAAAGAAAATGGTCAAAGAAACCACTTCCGTACAAAGAATTCTAAAATAAATACTGAAAATTCAGACGAAAGCAATCGCGTTAAGAAAAATAAAAAATGTAAGAAGAATACTAAAATTAAAATTTAAAAATCAAATCGCGTGAAATGTAAAAGCGATATCGAGTTAACGAAAGCTCAAAAATATTTTCCAGATGAAACTTTTAACTGTGAAAAGAAAAATATAATTAATGATAATATTACCAATAAATCACAACCAAATAAAATCGTTAAAACGAACGATGATACATATGCTGCGCGTACAGTGAAAATAATTAAAATTAATTTTATAAATAAAAGTAGTATAAGGGAAGGAATTTGCCCGGATAAATAAATTATAAAAGATGTTTATCTATGTCCTAGCATAGTTAAGGTGAACTCCGATAAGAGTGCGTTTACATCAATCTTAAATGCTAGCGATAAAGATGTCACTTTTGGTCCTATACAAGTGGTTATAGAGCCTTTAGCGGAACATCATAAAAGGGGAAACGTTAGAAATATTAGACGGGATAACACAAATAATAATTCTAAGAGAATAGAAACCTTACGTAAGTCGTTGCGAATAACGCATTCAAATGATAAAGAAACTAATAATTTACTCGAGTTATGTGAAGAGTTTAATGATTTTTTTTTTGGATGGTGATAAACTAACTACTACCGATGTCGTTATGCATGAAATCTCAACAATTTCATCAAATCTTATTAATGTCAAATCATATCGGTACCCACAAGAACTGAAAGAAGAAGTAGACAATCAAGTCAAGAAGCTCTTAAGTGATGGTATAATTGAACCATCTGCGTCACCTTGGAACTCTCCTGTGTGGATTGTACCAAAGAAAGCTGACGCTTCAGGAAATAAGAAATGGAGAATGGTCATCGATTATAGGAAATTAAACGAAATCACGGTAGGAGATAGTTACCCCCTTCCTCAAATAACAGAAATTTTAGAGCAATTAGGTAATTCTAAATATTTTACCACATTAGATCTTACCTCAGGTTTTCACCAAATAAAAATGCACCCTAAAGATTCGGATAAAACCGCATTTAGCGTACCTAGCGGACACTACCATTTTACTAGAATGCCTTTTGGCTTGCGTAGTGCTCCAGCTAGTTTTCAAAGACTCATGGACAACCTTTTGTCTGGTATAAAAAACTATAGATGCTTTGTTTATCTCGATGACATAGTCATTCATGCGGATTCTTTAGAAACACATAACAAAAGACCAAGAGAAGTTTTTGAAAGATTGTCTAAATTTAACATGAAAATTCAGCCGGACAAATGCGAATTCCTTGGACCTGAAGTTATATATTTAGGACACTCCATTACGAGTCAAGGTGTCAAACCAGATCCCAAGAAAGTAGAAGCAGTAATAAATTTCCCGATTCCGAAAACCGCGAAAGAAATCAAATCATTTTTAGGTATTATCTCGTATTATAGAAGATTTATACCTTCATGCAGTAAATTAACCCAACCCTTGACAGAATTATTGAAAAAAGATTGCATCATTAAATGGACTAGTTTGCAACAAGATGCGTTTGAGAAATTAAAAAATTCTTTAATCTCAGATCCAATCCTACAATATCCAGATTTTACGAAAAAATTCTTATTAACCACCGATGCCAGTAACTTCGCTATAGGTTCTGTTCTATCGCAAGGAACACCGCCAAATGATTTGCCAATTGCTTATGCTAGTAAGACATTAAATCACGCAGAATCTAATTACTCTACAATAGAAAGAGAATTATTGGGAATTGTATGGAGTATAAAACACTTCAGACATTATTTGTACGGTAGAAAATTCACCATACTGACCGATCATCGTCCACTCGTATGGCTTTTTAATGTCAAGGATCCCGGTTCAAGATTAGTAAGATGGCGTTTAGCCTTAGAAGAATACGACTACGATATTGTCTATAAACCCGGTAAATTAAATTCCAATGCAGATGCATTGAGTAGAATTAAAATTAACGAAGACAAACCATCAACATCAGAAGACTCTATTAAATGTGTCAATCATGTCACATCACATATAGATACTTATTCAGATTTTTTAGATAAATACAAAACAACAATCATTGTCTTCAGATTTGGATTGGTGGCCTTCAAACCCGTAAATTGGACGTACCCATCTACATAAATAGACAAAAATACAAAACATACTAATTTTATTATGAAAAACAAATACTCTATAATATCAAATTCACTATTTTCCACCGCTTATTATGTGTAATAAATTAAAGTAGATTTCTCATTTACAGATCATTCACAATTCGGGAATCATCGTTCATCTGGTAGCTTTCTGAACCTTTTTACATAGATGAACAAAAGAAAAGTAAATGATGAACTTCCATCGATTTTCGTGGGGATTATCTTTTTAGTAAGCACAACTTGTTCTGATGGAAGGAAGGGTGTGTGGGCCATAATAATACATAACAATAATTTGGAAGAAATTAACGAAGAATTGAATACCTCAGACACTTTTGCCATCTGTCTAGGGGCAGATAAAGAATGTAACAGTGATTTACAAAAAGAAATTAAGAACGAATTTAAGCACTTCGAATGTATAGGCAAGAAAAATATTAAAATAACCGATGTTATTGAATTCCATGAAAATAATCAAAATGTGTATTATTTAATAAATAAACAAAATTTTTGGAACAATGCGGAATATGAAGATTTGTTTAATACTTTAAATAAATTGAGAAATATGTTATTTTTAAGTAGCATAAAAGAAATAAATTTACCAAGTTTATGCGATAGTTTTGATAGATTAAAATGGTTTAAGATAAGGGCTATATTAAGATATGTTTTTAAGAATTCTAATATTAAGATTAAAATATTTCACAATCGTATAATAAGACCGAATGAAGAAGATATTGGAACAATACTTATTGAAAATCACTCTAATCCTTTGTCAGGACATTCAGGCGTTTTCAAAACTTATAGTCGTATAAAAGGAAAATATTATTTTTTTTATATGAATACCGCACAAGAGTCTCAACTGCTCCCAACCGTCTAGAGCCAGTGAGACTATGGCATCCCCAAATAGGGTATGTTGTGAGGCTGAAGGTACTGGGGAGGGGAAAGAGATTGGGAAGAGGAAGGTTGGGAAGTACCTGGCTATTCAGATCTGGTCACCAAACACGGCTATTGCCATTTCAAGCAACGTTTCGATTCTGAATGGTGGTCTTTCACCAGGGCGATACTTAAAGTATCTACCACTCTCTTAAATGGCACAATATGAAATAAGATATAAAGAAATTTATAACGCAATGCGAATCGTGTCAGAAAAATAAGCTAGTTAGAAAAAAGCACAAAGAACCTATGGAAATAACAACCACTTCTGTTAAACCCATGGAACGTATTTTTTTAGATGTAGTAGGTCCTCTCACACTAACCCAAAATGGAAATAGATATATTTTAACACCACAAGACGATTTAAGTTAATTCTCGCAAGCTTATGCTTTGCTAAATCACGAAGCTTTAACAATTGCTAAAGTTTTAACACAGAATTTTATTTGCAAATTCGGTGTGCCAGAATCAATATTAACAGATCAATGTACAGATTTCACCTCAAACCTTATGAAAGAGGTAGCCAAATTATTTAAAATTAAGAAAATTCAAAGCACTAGTTATCATCCACAGACTAATGGAGCTTTAGAACGCAGTCACCAAACTCTTGCAGATTATTCAAAACATTGTATTAATCAAGAGCAACACGATTGGGACGATTGGTTAGATTTCGCGATGTTGGCTTATAATACAACAGTACATATTACAACTAAAACAACACCATTTGAATTAATCTTCGGATATAAAGCAACTCTTCCGTCATCTTTAACTAAAACTCCAGAATTTAAAGCATACATACGAAAATTGTTTAGACGATTTAAAATTAAAATTACAATTAAGTCAAAAAATTGCCAGAGATAATTGCATCAAGTCTAAAGTAATCAATAAGAAGTATTACGATAGAAACGAAAAAAAAACAGATAAATTAGAAATAGGAGACCTTGTATATTTAGAAAATGAAAATATTAAAACAGGAAAATCAAAAAAACTAAGTAGTTGATATAACGGACCTTATAAAATAATTTAGATAAATTCACCTGTAAACTATACAATAAAAATTAAAAATAAATTTGTTACAGTTCATGCCAATAGATTAAAACTACAACATTAATATTAATCTTATTTAGATTTTAAAGGGAAAAATAAATTAATTTAAGTAAAATGAAAATGCTTAAATTTAAATTAAAGATGTTTCAAATAAATTAAAAATGATTACGTATAATTAAAAAGTTAATAACACTGAATTATGTTAATCAAAATTAAATATTAATATGAAGAAAATTCAAACTGAATGAAGAGAAAATATAAAATTAAGCACAAACTATACTAATGTCACCTATATTATTTAGAAAATAAAATGATTTTCACTATTATATTAAATTAGTTTTTCAAATTAAATAAAATAAAATGATTGTAATTCAAAACTCTTTACTTAACTTCGTTAGATATAACATTTATAAATTAATATCTTCAACTATTTCACGAAAAGATAATACATATACCTTTATTTTACCATCAATGGCGTACCTTGCCATTTCAGAAAATAAGTTAATTATGTTATTATGAATGAACCTGAAAATTATAAACACTTAGTTAATAATGAAATATTATGTAAATGTCAAAACCTATATTACTCTATGTAAACTAGAATTTTTAAATATGTAATGAATTATTGCATAAATTAGAAAATAATAAATGGATTCAAATATTTTTTAAACCAACAATTACTACAATCACTTGCAAGGACAATGATATATTAATTGTATTCAAATTAGAATGTACAAGAATTTAAGTATTAATCGAATGTGAAAGGTATACGCGCAAAATACTATTTTAATAACAGATGATAAAGATTTCGAAAGTTCATTTGAATCAATTGTACCATGTTTTTATATAAATTAATGATATTTGTTGTAATCGTAAGAAACTCATAAGTTCATCTCTAAAAGTTTATATATTATGTATCCAAATAATATTGATAATCACCAAATTTTATTAGCATGTCATAAATTAAATGAAAGAACTAAAATCACTGATAATTTGGGAAGTGAAATATTTGTAAATAAAATTGTTAGTATTAATGACTTTGTTTTCACCTATTTGACTATTTTAAAATTGATATGTATGTACCCTATTTACAAGATGTAAAAGAAATGTAATAAAAAACAATAAGCATAAACACTAAAGCAAAAGTAGAAATAAGTTTTTTCAAACTAAATAAAAAGTTAATTTCTTGGACTAGGCATGTCACGCCTATATTGCATATGTTAATTTTAATATTCTATTTTTGAGTAATTTTGAAAATATAAGCTGATTTTAATATAAAAATATGAAGCTTAAGTATAAAATAAATTTCATCATATATTTCCATTTAAAATGCGGAGGTGTAAAGAGACTCACCCATTCGCGTCACATGTGCAGTTAGACCCATGTCAAAAACCATTCAAACAAACGTCCTTCAAGTATTTCTTAATTGCTTCTTTTAATGTCTTTCTGTCTTTTAAATTGTATTGTAAGGGCCGATTTCTAAATTCCTTTGATCCCTTATACCAGATGTTGGGGCTATGACCATTTACGGCTCTGTTCTACCCTCAAACCCATTTTCTTCCAGCATTACTATCCAGAACGCACTGCCGTGCGGTACATAAATATGTACAGTTAAAGGTTTAAATATTGTACTCAATAAATTCTTCCAATTAAAAAATATGCAAGTAAAGTGATTATATTTTATTCTACATCCCGGATCAAAAGCGCGCCTTACCCAAGGAGCATCTGTCGAGTCCGTCAGCGAACATTACACGTCTCAGAGACGTATCGCGTGTAATTAGCGTATTTAAAAAAAAGTTGTGTACTTATTTTTTAAAAATTAGTACTATAAATAGTTGTTTATGTCTTAATTAGTGAAATAAAACAATGATTTACTAAAAATATAATATATTTTGAAAATTACAAACAAAAATGTAAACTCCCTTACAAATCAACAACCACAAAAAATACTTATTTTCTAAAGGTACTTTCAATTAACTTACAGTCTAATTGGTTGCTTATTTGGCACGTTTTATCTTATATTAAAAATAATAATTATTATTTATTACTTTAAACCACTTGATAATCATATTAAAGGCAATCAAAACACACGTCGCGTTTATGGCTACCACACACAGATTTTTTGCACTTTATGCAAGATAACTTTCACATTCTGCGAATTTTAGAAGGACAATATGAACAATACCTCTTCTTTTTTTACAGCAGACTCTTCTTGATCTGTCTGATCACTATTTGCAATAACCTGTGGCAGTAATTCCGATACGTTTTTCCGAACAGTTCTCTTCAAAGTTGGTTCCTCTATTCTTTTTTCCATCCATGGTGAAGTAAGCTCTGTACTCAATTTCTTCATATAATGTTTACGGCTAAGTGGCTTTTCATTCTTTGATAGAATGTTTGTGAACATAAATGACATATGAGTTCACAAAACTTATGTTAATTATGCCGTAAAGTACAGCCATTGGCCATCTGTTTGTCTTTCTAGAGCAAGACATTGACGAACACATTTGGTCGAATGTGTCGACACCTCCCTTTATCTGGTTATAATACATGATCATCTGAGCTTTTCCAGTTGTTTGATCTATTCTACCGTCATCATCACAAGATGACAACAAATAAACCATTTTCGATGGTTTTGGTTTATATGACACGAGAGTCAAAGGACCGTCATAACAAAACATTGATGTGCCCACTGCCCACAGCTCGCGATCGAGTATTTTTCATTTGTTCTGGAATCTCTCGCTTGTTCCGCTTCTTCTTGCTTCCGTTTGTCATATTGATAATAAGTAACTGAAAATAATAATAAGTTCATTTTAATACATCAGACAGATAGACAGAGATACTTTTAATATATTTTAAACGATGTCAACAAATATGTCACAAAAGTTTCATAAAAGATAATCATACGTCTCTCGGACGTACAATATAGTCATTTGTAGTTATTTTGGGTACTTACCTTTGCGGCTCAGCCATCCCGTCTGAGCTCTGGTCGTCAACTGAGTTGGTTGAAACAGACAACACGCTGCGGCGTATAGTGAAAAAGAGACAACACTGTTTTGTCGCGCTGTACGCTCGCGAACGTAGATTATCTTTCTAGGGTTAATAAAGCCAAATTTAAAAACAAGTCCCAAAGACTAGAAATTTGCAAAAAATACAAAAACACAACTGGCATGCCAAAAGAGATGTATCTTGATAATTAAAATACTACACAGCGCTCCTGAGGTGATTTTCAACAAAAACGACATATTTCTTAATATTCAAATTTATTCTGTTTTTATTTAAGAATCGTGTGAAACTCATTGTTTTCAAAACAAATTCAAAATTCTATGGAAATAGGACTCTAAGAGACGGAGAAAAATGCGCCCATGTCAGAAAAAATCTTTCCATTTTGACCACTGACTTAATGAAATTTCTTTATTTTCTATGTTTATGTCTATGTCTATGTCTATGTCTATGTCTATGTCTATGTCTATGTCTGTGTCTATGTCTACGTCTATGTCTATGTCTATGTCTATGTCTATGTCTATGTCTATGTCTATGTCTATGTCTATGTCTGTGTCTATGTCTATGTCTATGTCTATGTCTATGTCTATGTCTATGTCTATGTCTATGTCTGTATGTCTATGTCTATGTCTATGTCTATGTCTATGTCTATGTCTATGTCTATGTCTATGTCTATGTCTATGTCTATGTCTATGTCTATGTCTATGTCTATGTCTATGTCTATGTCTATGTCTGTGTCTATGTCTATGTCTGTGTCTATGTCTATGTCTATGTCTATGTCTATGTCTATGTCTATGTCTATGTCTGTATTTATGTCTATATCTGTGTTTATGACTATGACCATGACCACGACCATGACTAATGCCATGACCATGACCACGACCACGACCATGAATATGACCATGACCACGACCATGACTAAGACCATGACCATGACAATGACTATCACCATGACTATAATTATGACTATGACCATGACCATGACCATAACCATGACCATAACCATGACCTTAGAGGTTTGTATCATCATTAAATTGATCCTTATCAAATAAATTTATGTCCGATGTAAAAACAAATTGAAATTTTACATTCCTTCATTGGCAACTTGTTTATTTAAAAAAAACATTTCCGGGTTACAAATATCCCGAAAATATGATTAAAAAATCTTCTGCTACCATCTTTATTAGCAAAAGATGTTGCTTGTGCAATAATGGAGGACTTAGCCAGCAGAGGAATTGAATCCACCACGCCCGTAATTAAATTATATACAATTTGTACGTACGAGAAAAATCAATATTATTATCTTTTCTTATTATTTTTACACTCAAAAAATGTTATTTTAATTTATAACAACACAGTTTTAATGTTAAAACAAAAATAACTTCAAGTGTTTTTGCGGTGCGAGTTTAATCTACTTCAAATAATCTGTTTTATTTATTTTCATTATTTATACTTGTGTATTTGATAGTGCCTATTGATTTTCCGTTAAATTTTTATTATTTCATCATTATTCGGTAGATACCTTATTATTTCATTATCGTTTAATAGCACTGTATTTCGAGCTTAATGCAGAAACCATCACGTTTCCAAGTGAGACGTCTCTTCAATAACTTCTGATTCAACGTGATGTCCTTCGTTGCAACCCCGGTACGTGAGTAGATTTAAGTTTTTCTTATCAACTTGACAGACTTACAGAAAATCATATTTAAAAATAATATATTATAATCCTGGAATAGCTCTTTCTATTTGTGAGAACATTGTACGGTGTGTATAGACGATTGCATGTCAAACAATTAAATTGAGAGTTTTGTAGGTTTTGTTTAAGCTTTCTTAATTCTAGACATGTCAGAATAAACCATGTTCTTAAAACTTGCTTTAAATAGGTTCCTTCGAATGGAATAATGTTCAAGTTTACTTCGATTTACATTGAATTCTCCAGGGATTGAAGAAATAAAAGTAATTATGTTTAAAATAAATGTACTTTTAACAGTGTTAGAAGATTACTTGTCACTGTTTTGTAAATTGTTTTTTGCCTTTTGACGTTGCGCACTTGTATTTTGTAAACGTTTGATCGCCCTTTGAACTCCAAAAACCTGGTTCATATCAATACTGATAAAATAAAAATTCAGCATAATTGTGATTCATCAACTCTCGGTGTATTTGTAGTTTGACAAAACTTACGCACATATCAGTTGTTGACCACGTATTAAGAGAACATATTTATTCCACTAAATAATTGAATCTCCACATAATCCAATAATTTATTCCACTAAATAACACGATCACAAAATCAAATACACTTATCGTCATCTACTCACACAACTAAATTTGGAATTAACTCCTTACAATACATAGCATATACACAACGCATTACCCAATGAATTAAAACTCCCAGTTGTGAACAAAAAAATATTGGCAAAAGCACTTCAAGGATATTTTATCGAAAATTTTATAAATCAGTGATGTGTCCTATCTGTGAGACCTCTGTGTGTGTGAATGTCTTTCTTGCTGTATTTGTGATGTTTATCTAGTTAGTCTCCACTCTTATAAGTCTCTTCTTGATGTATTTTTTTGCTTGTTTCCTCTTCTTTTGTGCTTCCTATTTGGAATTTGTAAGTCTTTGTAAAAATATTATTTCTTTTTGTTTTATAATGCTCCCCTCCCAGAATGAGCATTTTTTAAACTTCTTGGGATAAATATACCAAATGTATTTTGTATGTTAATATTTTAATAATAAAAAAAATACAAAACCATGAAAAAAAGATAAATCACCCTTCTGTACACCTGCACTCACTTATCTAAATATTCTGTTCCAGGTCTAATTGATTGAGAGTCACATCAGTGCCATGGACCTTCCCAACCCGGACAGTATCACCGTCAAGGTGGAGCCAGGGACTGGACAAGAAGGCGGAGGTGAAATGCCGGATGCAGATATAGATTTAGACCTCCCGGAAATTAAAAAGGAATGCTTGGAATATTCCATGAGCATTGATCAAACTTCTGGTAAGAAAACTGCTTCGAGATGAGTTAGTTGTAAGCCATCAAGACATCTATTTTAAGGAGTGATTTTTTGCTTTATAAAAAAAATAACGTTATCAATCCAGGAATAATACAAATATATACTTGTGGTCGATAGCGTCAAATTGATTCGACTAAATTAAAATTTTATGCGATCCTACTCTTAAAATATACTTACTAAACGCAATGTTCAGTAAACATGTGAATAAATTTAATTTGTTTTATTTCAGTGTCATACGATCCAATGGGAAAAAATATTCGCGGCCAAAAATTTACCACAGTGAAAACGGATTATTGTGAAGAGAAATCATTTTCGTGTTCCCACTGCGAATATTCGTGTTCTATCATTGCCAATTTTAAGAAGCACTTACTGACTCACAGTGAAGAAAAACCATTCTCGTGTTCCGATTGTAACTATACATGTAACCATAAAGCTAGTTTACAAAATCACATGCTTAATCACAGTGGAGAAAAACCGTTTTCGTGTTCGATTTGTAACTATTCATGTACCCAAAAGTCGAGGTTAAAACGTCACACGCTAACTCATAGTGCAGAAAAACCTTTCTCGTGTTCCGATTGTAACTATTCATCGTCCTGTAACTCTGCTTTAAAGAGTCACGTGCTTACTCACAGTGCGAAAAAACCATTCTCGTGTCCATATTGTAATTATTCAAGCTCCCGCAAGTCTGATTTAAAGAGTCACATGGTTAATCACAGTGGAGAAAAACCATTCTCGTGCTTAGATTGTAACTACTCATGTTCCAAAAAGTATAATTTAAAAAAAGAAGCACATGCTAACCCACAGTAGAGAAAAACCATTCTCGTGTCCAGTTTGTAACTACTCATGTTCCCTTAAGTCTAATTTAAAAGAAGCACATGCTCACTCATAGTAGAGAAAAACCATTTTGTGTCCAGATTGTACGTTTCATGTTCCCATAAGTCTAATTTAAAGATACATGCTAACTCACAGTGGAGAAAAACCGTTCTCCCTGTCCAGTTTGTGAACACTCATGTTCCCAAAAGTCTAGTTTAAAGAATCACATGCTAACTCACAGTGGGGAAAAACCATTTTTATGTTCTAAATGTAACTACTCGTGCTCCCTAAAATCAGGGTTAAAGCGTCACATGCTAACTCACAATGGATTAAATTCATTCTTGTGAACCGATTCTTACAATTAATCTTGTTTTAAAAGTTGTATGCTTAATCACACCGGAGAAAACTATTCTCGTGTTACAAATGAAAATATTCTTGTTTCTACAATTGGATATTTTAGAAATCACTGTCCTACCCACAGTGGAGAGAAACCTTTCTCATGATATGAATGCATCGGTTATGTTCTTAAAGGTCTTATTTAAAGATCCTCGGACAGACTAATATGAAAGGGGAAACCCTGTTTCTCGTTTTCTAAACAACTCTCTGTTTTCCGAAAATCATACTATAGAACATTCTGTCTCACAATTGCGAAACGACAATTTTTACTTCATTAGAGAGTCGAATGTGTGATTCACGTTCTTACTAACGTCAAATAATCACACTTCTCTTTCTACTCAATGTGTTAAGTTTAGCGATGGGAAAAGCTTCACAGATTTGTGAATGCTTCACGAATTGATGCTTCTTCAAAATGAACCCTTCACGATGAACCCTTCAATTGAAGTAACATATTAATCATAGCATTCCTCGTCGGGGGTAAATAATATTTTCGGGTCTCCCAACCACATAAATTGATGTATGTATGTGCATTATTCTATGGTAAAAATTAGCTTGTAGAAAAACCATGATGAATTGTCTATTACTGGTTTCTCTTCTATGGTTTACGGGATGACAGCTGTCAAAATTGTTTGAATCTTAAGTGTATTCAAGGTTTGAATTGACATTGTTTCGTGACTTAAAAGGGATGATGTACAATGCAAGGAACTTGCAAAAGCAAATGAAGTACTAAAATTTCCAGTTTCTGTAAGAGCGATATAAACTTATTTCAGGGCTTGAGATACGATTTGAATATTCTTACTGTACAGTACTCAGTTTGACAGTTTGGTTAGCAATAGGCTGAATATTGCGCAAATGACGATTCATATTAAAGGCATTTCCCCCCTTTATGGATATAACTTCAGAACAAAAGTTGCATTTGGCCTGGTAAACCTCAACTTCCTTAAAAAAACCCATATTTCACTTTTTTTCTCGTTGAACGGCCAGTCATAATTTTAGGTAGAGATTGAAGGTATGTTTGTAAGCTGAGATATTATAAAAGTTCAACAAAATAATTCGTTCACAATTCAAAATTACCAAAAACACTCGGAAAAACTATGTCGTATAGACAAAACAAACAAAAGAAATCATAAGCAAATGTCACGAGTACGTGCGAGGAACGGATAACTAAAAAAGATACTTCATTGCTTCATTCATTCTTCGAACTAAAATCGAAGGAAGAAGGGAATGAACAATTGAACTGTGGATGATGCAATATTTCAGTCTTTCGAACGAATGAAAAATTGAAGTTCGAAGTAGATGCCATAGATTGTTCAATCGGAAGTACCAACTTAACCAACTTCAATTGAAGTATTTGTTCAATGAAAAATGAATGAAGTTGGGACTGCTGTCAAAAGAAGTACTTCTTTGAAACAGTTCTTTCAAAACTGTCACAACGCTAGTTAAGTTGTTAATTACAAACACTTTAGCAAGGTTAAAATGTTGCATTAGCCGTTATTTAGCAGTGCAAAAAGGCCTAAAACGCTCTAATTCAAATCTTACACAATACATTACTGTATATATTTTGAAATATTAGTTGCAGTTTCATTGACTCCCCTTTTACTAATATAAATAGATTAATAATATATAATTATTTACATTCATCTAGGGAATCTAAATGTTTTTTAATGGATATACTTATTCTATTGAGAATATTTCTTGATAGTTTGTGTTGTTATCAAGATAGTGTGAATTTCTCGAAAAATTATAAATGAAGGTTAACGTCTAGGTATTGTATATTGTATCATCAAGTCAAATGTTTAAGATATATTCTAACGGCTAAGTCTAAGATGATGGTGATATTGAGTGACAGGAAGAGCCCTGCATTAGAGGATACACCATTGCTCGAAGGTTCAACTAATGTAGCCGAGAAATAACACGTTATGCTTTAGTACGTACTGTGCCAGCCTATGTACATCGGACTTGTGGACAAACTTTAACCGAACAACATTCAAGGCAATACAGTAGGTATAATACCTTGGTAGTGCAGTGCTTACAAATGTCTGCAGAAGGGAAGTTCCCGGATTCAGAGCCCTGGTAAGAAAACGAATCGCCAACTACAGAACACGAATAGCTAGGAGCGAAAACACTCCTGTGGTGGCAGCATTGGGCTTTAGCAGGGTCCCTTTCACAGACAATGGAGTTCATTCTTGATGTCCTGTCAACTGACCTATTTCACCGTTATTATATATATAAATATTTTTTTTCTAATTACATTCTTGATATTTATTTATTTATTTATAAATTAACGGACTAAAGTCCAATTACAAAAATACATATTAAACACGAAATAGAAAAAAAGAGTAACAGAGAAGGAATAGCATATACATTAAAGTAAATGAAGCGATGAACAAAAAGAAGGCAAAATAAACATAAGAGAGAACATTCAAACCATAGTCTAGTCAAAGTTTTGGTAAAGTCTTAAAGAATGACGAAAATCATTTAGACTGCTACCAAAAATTTCAAGACCATGGCTTGAGTTAACAAGTCTTGACATTCTGGACATTGGAGAATTATACCCATAATTAGTATTGCGATGATTGAGGAACAGCAATTCATTGTTTCTGAGTCTACGGCAAGGAATGTTAAACTGGATAAGTTGCAACAGAGAAGGTGAGTCAATAAAACAATTAATGATTTTGTAAATGAAAATTAAATCGAATTCTTTCCTGCGCTTTTCTAATGAAGACATTTTCAATAATTGTTCAATTTCATCATATGAATAATCGCCTCTTTCTCGCCCTAATCTCCATGCAATACCACGTAAGAAGCGATGTTGTACGGATTCAATATGATGAATATGAACGGTATAGAAAGGGGACCAAATGACACTAGCATATTCTAGATGAGGGCGAACTAATGAGCAGTAAAGGGTTTTTAGAGTCTTTATATTCTTAAAGTCACGTGCAATTCTATTGATGAAGCCAAGAAGTTTTAGTGATTTATTAGCTACATTATTAATGTGATCACGAAAAGAAAAATTATAGTGTATAGTGACACCAAGATCTTTTATAGATCTGACAGTAGATAGGGAGATACTATTTAATTTATAATTGAAGAGGATCGGTTTATGAGTTCGATGAAATGACAAAATTTTACATTTATCAATGTTTAATTCTAGGCAGTTAGTTTCACACCATTCATTAAATGAATCAATATCACTTTGGAGAAGAATGCAGTCATGAAAAGGTTTTATTATTTTAAGGATCTTATTGTCATCTGCAAAAAGCCAAAAACGTGAGGAAAAAAATACTTTGGCAATGTCGTTAATAAATATGTTAAAAAGAAGAGGAGCTAGATGGGCACCTTGGGGTACTCCAGACGTTACTTTAATATTAATAGATTCAAAGTTATTAGTTTTGACTCTTTGTTGTCTATCATTTAAATAAGATTTGAAGAAAGATAATAAAGGATTTCTAGATTAGACAATTATAACAAATTTTTGCACAGTGTATTACAAAATAAACATATAAACTGTTCCACACTATAAAAAACAACGCTCTTGTGTTTGGGGAGGGAATTCACACACTGAAAAGTGTTTACTTTTTACAATGCAGCAGAGAAAAATACCAAATATTTGTGTAAAACCAACGAAACTCGCCCTATAAACTATACTCTCTGTCAGCCAGTCTTAAAATTTCTGAAAAATTAATTTTACACAAAATTATGCACTCATCAATTGATGCACCAAACATTTTATCCCAAATGAACATCAACATACCACTAAGAAAATCCACAATGAGGATAAAAGATATTTTCAATACTAAAGCCTACCATACAAATACGGGATAGTTCTCTCCTTTGCAGCGGACATTAAGAAACTTCAACACAATTCACTGCACAAACAATGAAGTAGACATTTTTAATTACACGAATTCAAATCAATTAAAAAAATAAATTACATTCATATCAAGCTGATATTGTAATAATGCCTTTTAGTTATAGACTGGTTATATGAAGTGCCAAGTACCAAACAACTAATAGGCATCTCTTCAGTACAGGTGCCTTTAATCCATTTATCTATGTTCTACCTTGTGTAATATTATTCATTTGCTTTTGTTAGTTAATCATTTCCTCTTGTACTGTTCATAAACTTTTACTTCATTATCTACTGTTGTTAAATATTCTAACTAAATAGCCACTCATGAATATATGTTTTGGGCATCATGCCTGTTATATGTCTACTAAAATAAAATAAATAAGTCAAATTAGTTATAGTAATAAATGTTAGTATATAATGCTATCACAAGGCATAATGAGTAAAAAGAAAAAATAATAACAATTAATAGGAAAATTATAATAACAAAAACAATTATTAAGGACTGTTAACGTTATTTGATATAATATTTCAACACAAGCTGAAATTCAGGAATATTGACTATTATTTTTAGATTAACGGGAAGATTGTTAAAGTAAGTTATCCCTAGATAGAGGTAGGTACTTTGAGAATGCTTAGTGTGGTACATTTTGGTATTTGAAGGTTTATCTGATGTCTAGCAGACATATTAAGTTGTAAGTTTTTTTAACTATTTTTCTTAATAAATTTGTACAACTGAATATATTTTTTTATATATTTTTTTTCTATTGTAGGTACATTGAATATTGTGAAAAGGGTTTATATTATAGTATTTAATGTTTTTTATGCATGTACACATTTACTTATATATTTTTTAGATTCAAATTTTTATTTTTTTTAATCGATTTTTTTATGTTTCATGTGGAACGGAACTCGGGTTAGTGCACCGCCTTTCACGATATGTGGAAAATATGTATTTTTTACATTTACTTGGTAGTTCTTCGGTTTTTGTCGTTACAGTGGTTTTTTGGAATATACAGTGTTTGTATTTTTGTATTTTAAAAGAATGTATTCCTGAGTCATAAAGAAGACCAATGTGCCAAGAGTCTGACTTTGCATTCGTCTTTCTTCTCGGAAAGATTACATATCCACGCTGTGTCAGATGTACTGATCCCGCAATAATTAGCGGCCGAGATAAATATGTATTCAAATTTTGATTTTATTTATGTTATAATTATTGTTAAATTCCCTTCATGTTTTGATTAATTATATTAACATTAAATGTATTTACCCTCTTTAAAGGCTTTTACACAATTATTATTTTTTTAAACAAAAAACTCACAAGCAGTGCAAAAACTATTGTATAAGAAGTAATTATGAATAACAGCTACAAAAATATTGTAAATGAAAAGAACAAATAATATTGAATAAATAACAGGTTCCAAAATATTGTAAAAGAAGAAGAAAAAAAAAATAATTGAATAACAGGTCCAGAGTCAAATAGTTTAGCTCTACCAGATGAAAAAAACTGTATTAAGGTATACTTAAGCCCTGTTCACACCAACCCGAACGCAACAAGCCGTATCCCGTAGGTTCAGGTTAAACAATAATTTCATACGAAATCCATAAAACGTTCGTGATACGTTTGTATAAATCAAGTTCGTTCCTGCGTTATCGCTTTTAGAATGCCGAGTGTTCGAATATTCTCCGGTGGTCTTAAAACTTTTTGTATAAAAAGGAAATTTAGGGGCAAGTTTTTTTTAAATAAAAAAAACAGTTCAAATAAAGTATAATTCTGTTCATTATTTTTATGTTTAATTGAAAGAACTCCATTTAATTTAGTGATAAAAAAAACGGTTTTTAATCTAAAAAAATCTGCGATGTAAATATTTTTACACATCAAAATAATTATTTAACTAACTAAGTAGTTAAATGTCACAAGAGTGGGCAGAGAGGATATACTGCCACACAACTGTCTTGGCACATACTCCTTGATTGATATTCATACCGTATCAATAATATTTGGATAATTTGTAAAGCGCCGTTTTTGTGAAAAATCACCTCAAGGGCGCTGTCGTCTCATAAATACCCACTATTTTGTTATTCTAACTCTTGACATGACCCGACTCATGTATTGATTCACATGATCGTGCCATGTCTTTTTAGGCGTCCCCAACTTATTTTACCGTTAACTTCCACGTCATATATCTTCACTGTTTTTAACTAAATATATTTATTATTAAATAAATAAATTAAAGTACATAAATATTTTTTATGACAAATAACATGTATCTTCATCATCTGACAATGGTTACACAATTAAAACATAAATAAATACAAAAGTTGTTAGAAGATGACAATTCTAATAGCGATCAGTAAGATTGTGATAGCGATTTGGACTTAGAGTTGTGTGATTCCAGTAATTCTGAAGTAGATGACAATATAAAAGCAGAGTCGAATGTTGAAAATACAAATTCTAATGATTCTAATCAAAAGGAAAAAACATAAAATTTTGGAGAAAACAACAATTTGACTTAGATATCCAAATTAGGTTTTATTTTGAGTTTTATTCCTCGCACCAACACGAGGACCAGACCTCACAACATTTTATTTTCTTCTACGGGCCTCAGAGAAGAAGCAAGAAACATTACTTTGATAAAGGATGCCCTTAATTTATTATTTTAATACGTTTAATTCGCAGAACTCCATTGATTTATTTTTTAATTTAAATTAAATCAAATTTAATGATGTTATTTGTATCGGACGTGTCAGTGGCTTTTTATGGCTCCTTCAAAACCATGAGTGTTCTGTTAAAATATTTCTTGTGATTTCTCATGTCATGTGATTTCCCGGGTATTTTCATATATTTTGTGTTTTTTGCCTGTACGGACGACATAGTCTCTAGAGGCGTAGAAGGAAAATGACGGCCTGCGCGAACAGACCTCTCCTTTTACGCCGCCGAAAGTCGCTATCTCGTCCGTATGGGGCCCTGCGTCGCGGCCGTCAGCCCCGAGCCCCGCTCACTCACCCCTGCCTCACGCCGGTCGCTGAGTCCAGCCATGCTCTGATTGGCTGGGACCAAAAACCCGCCGAAGTGAGGCAGATTTTCTGTAAACGGTGAGCCTGTGTAACTTTTCATGTCGATTACCGTGAATGCAGGGAGAGGCTCTAATAAACGAATTATGCTAGCCTACTCACCTGTATTCACGGAATCCAATGTAATAAACTTATTCAATTCTTGGCATCTGTATAAAACGCTATTTGGCTGCAAAGGTCAACTTGTAGGCCTTTGCAGCCCCTCTGTACATCTCGAACATTTTTCTGCTTCCAAATAAAAACTCAGGCGAGCTGCGAGGTAGTTCAATCGAAGGAGAAAGAGGTGGGCAAGAATCTAATTTTTTGTATTCGGGCATACAAAATTATCTTAACCCTCAGCGGTCCGCGGAAAATCCCGCAGGCCAAACAAAGGCAATCCTCCGTCGTTGGCGACACGGTACCGCTGAGGAGTTAAAGATAAAAATTTCCCAAAAAATAATTCGTCTTCACCGCTCCATCGACTCCTTCTTGGACTTGCCCGCCTCTGCGTCTCCGCTGCCTCGCCCGCCTTCTACTGAGAATCTGGAGTTTTATTCTGCATCCTTGGCCCTTCTCTCCTGCCACACGACTCCAGACTTCGAAGCGGAAGGACCGGCAGCGACCGCCAGACCGGCGGACAAACAAATACTCCATACAAAAAGTCGCCTTTCAAGCGCATACTTTATACTCAGGAAAAGTCGATTGGTCCCAGTACAACTGAAACAAGCCGAAGCAGGTCCAGCACACACTCTCTTCTGACGCGGACGTGTATTTACAGCACACGTCCCGTACATTATTATTTAAGTCTACCAGTATTTGAGTTTTTTTTTTGACAGCTGTTTCGAGCTGTTTCGTAGGCCATGAGAGAGAAAAAGACAGCAAATATTATACTCCGGTTCTACGTAGGTTACACGAATAAACAAAAACATTATGTCGATATGTGATATGAATGGATGTATAAATACCCTAGCCTTGGTCTTAGCCACGCCCAGGTCCGCCAAGTCAGGTAAAAATCATCAAAAACTGACTACACTGCCTTGGATTGATACCACTCTATTTACTCTATATAGTGAGAAAATTCGTGCTTAGAGAGGGTGTACTATTGTGTTACTTAAACTTACATTGATGATTAAAATCATTAAAAACATTTGTAATCATTTTGGTGTAAAGTGTATTTTTAGTTTTTTTTTTTTTTTAATTTGTAGTTATTTACATATATTATGTGTTTAGGAAGTTCGTTTTGAGTTTTGTGGTCATTATTTGTTCTAACGTTCTTGGTCTAGTGCTCAATGAAACTAATTTGCATTTGTCTTTGTGAATTTTTGGCAATGATTTTTTTCAAATATTTTAATTCCTAACTTTGAAATCTGTAAATAAATCGTCAGTTGAGTAATATAATGAGTTTTTATTAAATTATTTTAATTAGTATTCTTTATACTATTTCGAGTGGGGTTAGGTTAGTTTAAAACTCACTTCCCTAGCCTATTATTGATTGGGCTAATGCCCAATAGAACAGGTTTTTGTAAGATGTTTCTTAATTTGAGGAATTTGTAATATAGTTTTCGTAAAATGCTCAGTCCACTTAATATGTTGGTCTATTGTAATACCTAAGTATTTAATATGACTTTTTTTGTCTGCGTAGAGAAAATGCATAGTTTGACCGCACATTTAATTCATATAAAATTATCTATAGTATATTTGCGGCACTTTCCAGAGTGGTAGATACTCTCAGTATCGCCCTGGCGAAAGACCACCACTTAGAATTAGGCTTTAGCCGTGTTTAGTGACAATATCTGAATAGCCAGGTACTTCGCAACCTTCCCCTTTCTCATCTCCTTCCTCATCTCCTTCCCCTTCCCACTACCTTCAGCCTCACAACATACCCCTATTGCGGATGTCATAGTCTCACTGGCTCCAGACGGTTGGGAGCAGTTGAGACTCTTGTGCGGTGTTCACGTAAAAAAAAAAGTTTTAAAAATACATGTATTTTATATAACTCCTATTTTATTCCATACAATTGCTTTATATTTGTCGTCCAAGTACTTTGCATGAGGTAAATCGTACGAAACAACCAGTTGAACCCAATCTCCGTTTCCGAGACGTCCGTGATGTAGTAAAAAATATCTTTGCCAATGAATCTGTCCGCAATTGGCGGTGGCAAGACTGACAGCGCTCACGCTGTGACGAATCGGCAATGGACAAGTGTGAATCAGTTCATAGAGAATGTATGAAACAATACTATAGTCCATTTTCGGAACTGTGCCGTCGGGGATGTGTGTGAATGGTACAAATTTAGACATCCGTGATGATATTTCGGGTCGCGTCTCACCGCAGGTATATAGTCAAAGTACCCAGCTGTGCATTTTATCATCGTGTTTGTTTTTGATTTTTCATAAAAACAGCGCTATACAAATAATCCAAATATTATTATAATATTTATAATTTTTTTTTGTTTTTTAATTTTATCTATACAATAATTGTTATTATTTTAAAAATAAAATTTTTACTTAAAAGTTCTGCTATGTAATTATTTTTACGCGTGACAGCTGTTTCGCCTTCTGAGGGCATTATCAAACTGTCCATGAATTCCACTATGCCCTCAGAGGGCGAAACAGCTGTCACGCGTAAAAATAATTACGTAGCAGAACTTTTAACTAAAAATGGTTTTTAAATTTAAAATAATAATAATTATTGTTTATTCAAGTACTTTGCATGAGACAAATCGTATAAAACAAACAGTTCTATCAATCGCTAATCTTCTATTTTGCTTCCGACGCGTCTGTCACCCGGTAAAAAATATCGTTGGCAAAAATGTCGTCCGCACGTCGTTGTGGTTTATCTGACTCTGTGAATTCTGTGACAGATCTGTATCGGACGTGTGTGGAGTACTTCATAGAGAATGTATGAAACAATATTGCTCTCATGCGGAACAACATCGCCACGGAGCGGAACCGGCCGCTGGTGTGAATAGGGCTTTATAGTGTTATGTTGACGTGCTGAATATATCAAAGACATCGGAGTATTTGTTTCCCAGATGTTGCATTCGTCGCATAGGCGTGTTAAATTGTGAGGTTGAAGCAGAATCGTTACAATAGTATGGTAGGTCCTGCCAGGAACATGAAATGCAATCAAGTATAATAGTTCAGGGCTGTCAATCATTGAATTTATAATTCTATATAAGTCAGTCAGGTTGGTAATTATTCTACGGTCAGACAATCTCAACAATTTAAGGTGATAAAGAAGATAATCATAATTGATACACTCCCTCAATATGCCTCTTCTGAAGTTAATAAATCTTAAGAATTTATTTTCAACTTTTATGTTTCGTTCATAACTTAAAAAACTTCAAACTTAAATTCAGTCAATTGAATACAACCATCAGATGGTGATAGTAATAAGGTAGTATAGTATAGTAATAAATGAGCCGCAGTACTAGTTAGATGGACATTATGAGGGGTATTTGAATAAGCCCCAGCTAGTTAGCAGAGGATTACTGAAGAATCCATAAAATCAACAAAAAAAATCGATGATTTGTACATAAACACAGAAGAAATTAGAATATTTAGTAATTTCATCAATTAAGTGGTCAAAATGCAAGGATTTTGCTTCTGACAAGCGCATTTGTCTCCGTACCCACGAGTTGGCTTTGAACGATGTTGTGAATTAGTAATGAAATTGGTAAGTTACGTGTGATTCTTACATAAATACAGAAGACATTTGAATAGAAATTTCATCAAATGAGTGGTCAAAATGCAAGGATTTTGCTTTTGACGTGGGTGCATTTTTCTCCGTCCCTACGTGATGGGTTTGTCCGATATTGTGAATGTGAAATTGAGTTGATAAGTTCCAGATTATTTTTAAATAAAAATAGAAGAATTTGGAATATAAGAAAATTTCATCAAATGAGAAATTGAAATAATTCTTCTGATTTAAAATCGCATTTTTTTACCTGCGTAATGATTACACAACGCCGGGTCCGGAATAATAATTAAGCACAGTAAGGGGAAGGTTAACTAAGAGTCTCTTGTGTCAGCCCTTCCAGAAGAAGCTGCAGGGCGCCTGAGGCGCCGAGAATCTCGCTCTCTGGAGCTAAAACATGACCTTTTATAGGCCGTCACAGCTGTGAATATTTTTTCCAGGGGTTACATCTGCGAACTTAGAAAGGGGGGGATGAATTTCGACCGATACAATTCATTATCCTAATTAGTAAGGGATGATGCGATGCTAGAACGAGAAAGTTTTTGAGATCGAAGAACTGATCAATACGCTCGGAATTTTGAATATTAAACTAAGAGGTTTGGAACATCATTGAATTGATCCTTACCAAATACATTTATGTTTTATGAAAATATTTTACAAAAACTTCTACTACCACCATAATGAACGGAAGATGCTGCCGGTGCAATAATGGAGGAATTGAACCTACGACCCTCGAGTGGGAACCCGACGCGCTTGTTCACTCTGCTACCGACCGGTTAAATATTTGCGTAAATGTCAAATATATTAAGTATTTTAAAGTTTATACAATTCGTACATATGAGAAAATAATAAGTGATCAATAATATTATCTTTCTTATTATTTAAACACTAAAAAAAATAGAATTTTTTTTTTAAATTTTCAACACATTTTGAATATAAAACGAAAATAACTTTAAGTGTTTTGACGGTGCCTCTTCTGCTTTAAATAATGTTTTATTTATTTTTATTATTTTTTACTTGTGTATTTAATAGCGCCTATTGATTTTCCGTTAAATTTTTATTATTTAACCTTTCCCTTACCAAGCATCCAAAAAAAACACGCTATACCAAGGGGGGTGTCGAAAGACCCCCGCATATATTCGTATAAATCATAAAACATAGATCGTGGCAAGTGACGTAGTGCGTACAGCTCGCCGGCCGGCCAAGCGCGGAATGCGGCTGAATTCCGTAAACAGGCCGATAAGCGAAGACCCGTCAGTGCTTTTTAAACATTTCGAGATATATTTTTAAACGAAAAAAAATTATTACAATTACAGAATATAATGTGGTTTTATATTTTTCAATGAAACTTACAAACATTTGAATAAATTTACAACGAAAGCATTTTTACCGTTACAACGGATATTTCGTAATATCAATAACCCTTGCAAATATTATTTTTTGAAAAATAATATTACGTTGACAAATTAGATTTTTTCTTTAAATTTAATGCAAATAAAAATCATGTAAGTCTGGAACGGACATCTCCCTCGGGATGTTGATAACCTTTCATCCACCGTGACGTAAAATACAGGAGAAACATATTTTAGGCAGGCAGCGTTGAACTTACTGTATACAGAGCGTATTGGCTCAAATTTGTCACCAGTATGGTCGATTCTTAATTGCCTGGTATTTTTATCGTCGAAACGTATTTTGAAATATATATGCGAAAATCTATCCCTAGACAAAGACACAGAAAAAAAACATTTTAAAAAGGAGATTTGTGGTCCATACCTCTTTTAGCGCAAGCCTTTGGCCATTACATTTCCCAGATGCTAGTAGAGTTCCTAGAAATGCTTCTATTTCGGATTTTGTTATGGAATTGTCAGAACTGTGTTGGCAAAATTGATTGGTGTGAGTATAAATACAAATTAAAGGCATCCTTTATTGAAGTAATATTTCTTGCTTCTTCTCTGAGGCCCGTAGAAGAAAAAACAATGTTGTGAGCTCTAGTCCTTGTGTTGATGCAAGGATTAAAACTTCAAATTATGCTTGATTTGGATTTTTAAGTCAAATTGGCGTCTTTTTGAAACTTTTCATCATTTTCACTGTTATCAGAATCATACGAATTTAAGTTTTCAACTTCCGACTCTACTTCTACATTGTCATCAACTTCAGAATTATCGGTATCACACAATTCAAAGTCCAAATCGCCATCACAATCTTCCTGGTTCATCTTCTAACAACTTTTGTATTTCTTAATCTGTTAATTGTTTAGCCATGTCTGATGGAGAAAAATGATAAATGTTATTTGTCATTAAAAAAATGAATGTACTTTTTTGTTGTTTTACTAATAAATATTATTACTTAAAAACGGTGAAGATATATGACTTGGAAGTTAATGGTAGAAGAAGTTGGGGACGCCCGAGCAAAAAATGGCACGATCATATGAATCAAATACATACTTGAGTCGGGTCATGTCAAGAGTCAGAACAACAAAAGAGTGGGTATTTATGAGACGATATGGTAAAAATATCAATCAAAGAGTATGTGCCAAGACAAAGTAGGGTGGCGGAATATCCTCTCTACCTACCCTTGTGATAATTAACTACTTAGCTAATTAAAACAATCTTTTGATGCGTAAAAATACTTATATAAATAGAGTCAACGTTCCTTGCAAAGTTTGTGTAAAATATTGTTCTATCCCGGAAATCGGCAGGGGGCGGGGGAGTGCCGATCTCGACCGACTGTTACCGAACGCGAACGAACCAGGCATTCGACAAAACACCCGAGTGACACCCTTCAGCCTGATTCACACCAACGTCCGGTTCGGCTCAGTGCCGATATTGTTCCGCAAGAAAACTTATTGATATGGTATGAATATCAATCAAGGAGTATGTGCCAAGACAAATTTGTGTGGCAGTATATCCTTCTGCCCACCCTTGTGATATTTAACTACTTATTTAGTTAAATAATTATTTTGAAGTGTAAAAATACTTACAACGCAGATTTTTTTTTTTAAACCATTTTTTTATCACTAAATAATATTTTCAATAATTAATAATTAATAAAAATATTATTTAGTGATAAAAAAATGTTTTTGATTAAAAAAAATCTGCGATGTTAGTATTTTTACACTTCAAAATAATTATTTAACTAAATAAGTAGTTAATTATTATAATTATTTTGTTGAACTTTCTTACCTATAGCTTTCAATCTCTACCTTAAATTATGGCTGGCCGTTCAACGGGAAAGAAAAGTGAAATATGGGCTTATTTTAAAGAAGTTGGGGTTTACCAGGCCAAATGCAACTTTTGTTCTAAAGTTATATCCATAAAGGGAGGCAATGCCTGTAATATGAATCGTCATTTGCGCAATATTCACCCTATTGCTAACCAAACTGTTAAACTGTGTACGGTAAGAAATATTCAAATTGTACCTCAAGCCCTGAAAAACGTTCACATCGCTCTTACAGAAACTGGAAATTTCGCAATTACTACATTTGCTTTTTGTAAGTTCTCTGTAAGGCTAACTTATTGTACATCATTCCTTTTAAGGCATGATACCGCCAACAATTCAAACATATGGGCAGCTGTCATCTAGAAACAATAGACAAGAAACTAGTAGACAATTCATCAACACACACATAGAAGAAAGAAAGAAGTAGTTTTCTACACGGTATAATTTTTGCTATATAATAATGGAGGAGTGGGTTATGTGGTTGGGAGAGCTGTCCCGAATAAAACTATTAAGAAAAAAACGTGGCTATTATTTGGTACATTTATCGCTAGCAACCCCCCCCCCCGACGAGGAATTCTGCGATTGATCTGTTACTTCGATTGAACTGTTCACCGTGAAGGGTTCATTTTGAAGAACCAGCAATTCGTGAAGCATTCACAAATCTGTGAAGCTTTTCCCATCGCTACTTGTAACCGACTGAAGCCAAGGAAAGCTCAGTGATGCCAATTGGCCGCAACTTTGTGTCCCATCTTTTGAACGCTAATGTTTACCCCATTTGTATATCTCAATGGTTTTAGCGGTTTAAGTTTATTAAGAATTTTTTTATTAACAATCATAGTATGATTATTTAATTCATTTTTAATAAAGTCAATAAAATAAATCCATGCATTCTTCGACTTATTTATTTGAAAGAGATCTTGCCATGATTTTTTCTTAATTGAGTTTTTTAAATTAGAAAAATTAATATTTTTGAAAGTGATCGTCTGTTCTCTTCTATTTTTTAAAGTATCTGATTGCAGTGTGAGCATTGTTGTGTAGTGATCGGTAATGTGATCAATGCATGATGCTGATTCGTTTGCCAATCGTGTTGGTGTATTGATGGTGCTAACTAATCCATGAAACTGTAACATGTTCAGGTAGTCGTGACATTGGTGATGCGAGTTGTTTGGAAGAATGTTAATGTTTAAATCACTTACAAGTATAATATTTTTAGCAAAGGAGAGATTAGAAAGAATGCAATTGAGACTGTTAAGAAATGGAGTGATGTTACGGATCGATGGAGAGCGGTATATTGCGAGAATGTAAGTATCGTACTTGTATTTTATTTGCATACAGTTTGCGTCCTGAATATTAATTTCCGTGACTAATGAGTTTTGATCATTGTTTTTTGTATTTCCAACAACCCCATTATTCTGCTATCAAATTTTGTTGAGTTGTTTGAAGTGAAGTTAATTAGGTTTTTAGGTGTGGAAAAGTTTGTCAACCAACATTCCGTAAGAATAATTATATCAAAATCTACACATAGATGGTTAAGTTGAATCTGAAGTTCATCAAAGTTTTTATTAATCGATCTAATATTTTGGTGCATAATGGTAATGTTATTTGGATCGTCCATCAGGTATTTGCATATTTTAGCTTCTGAAGTCGTATAGAAATTATCTAGATCATCTATTTCTTCTAGTAAGCTTTTCATGGTAATAGCCATGTTGTGATTACAATTTTACAATAAGAAAAAATAGTAAAAGTATTTGAGAGAGCTCCATCGTCCGTGGCAAACACTGTGGATTTCACCTTTGTTGGTAATAGAGTATGGGTTATTGTCGCAGTAAAATAACAAGTGCCGAATTTCTCTTACCAATTTGAAGGGTATTCAACCCAGTGAATGACCGACTACTAGAGCTCAAGCAAATAATTAAACGATTTTATTAAGGTCTACAGAATGTTTTATGTAGATAATTTTATCTCCTTCTTTTTTTTTCATCATAATTTTGTTATCTTTGAACCATACATATTTGTACCCCATTTCTTTTGCCTTCGACTTGGACCTCCAAAGAAGATCCTTGTAGAAGGGGCAAAGCAATTCCCTGACATAAACCCTTTGGAATCCCTGATCTTGTGGTCGTCTTTTACGAGGGTTAATTTCACGTGGAGTTCGTCTATCCGGAATCCTCCTTACCTCCAGAATGTCTTCCTCGTTTAATATGACGCCTGCGCCCGCCGCTTCCCGTTTTATTATTTCTGCAGGTTGCTCATCATTTTTTTCTTTTATCCCTGAGAATTCCAGGGAGTCTTCACGTGAAGATTGCTCTACCTCGGCCAATCTGACTTGAAGGCCTTTGATAACTCTGTCCTTCTCCGCTAGTTCTTTCCTTATTGCATCCACTACGGAAACCATATTAATGATGGTATCCATCTTGAGGTGG
Organism: Drusus annulatus; assembly: GCA_022651775.1. Taxonomy (NCBI): domain Eukaryota; kingdom Metazoa; phylum Arthropoda; class Insecta; order Trichoptera; family Limnephilidae; genus Drusus; species Drusus annulatus. The sequence goes on along the minus strand of JAGWCC010001070.1, from coordinate 3,581 downwards.
AGATCATCATACTGCCGACTGATGAACTCTCTTGAATTTCTCGATTCTAAGTTTTCTTGATCTATTTTTTTTATTATTGCGACTTTAGACGTTTCTAGTTTTTTTTCGAGTAGATACTCAATGTTGGAAGCCTATGCTTCTGGTGTTATCGCAGTCAGAGTACCTTTGCTTCTCAGGTTTTTTTCGGACATTTTATTTATTATTACTTTTTTAAATTCAAACACTGACACTATCACTCTTTCCAATTTACACTTGGCAATACGATATAAGATAGGTTTTTTGTACAAAAACGCCAACACGTACTAAATGCTTAGTTGTTTAACATTTGTTTAACTTTTGCACTTTATCTTGTCTAACTTTTGCACTTTATCACTATTTAAAGTGGAGCTGTCAGAAACAGACTTTTGTTATTGTAGTTAACCATAGACTAACTGTGCACTCTATTGTGGACTTACACACTGGCTACAAAGGCAGAAGTATCTAGGTAGGAAATGTTTTGTGGAGTAAATGGTAAAATTATATACTTCCCCTTTGGTGGGTGGTGATTAATGAACATTTATTTTAATTTCATATAAATAAAACAAAGATAAAAAAACAGAGAATTCTTAAAGCTAGTAGAAAACAGGGATATTTTAAGCTTCCAAAAACGAGTAGCTTTAACTCCACTGTGAGTCAGCCATGTAATTATGTGGTAATCGCATAAATGCGATTTTTCTGTGAGTAAAGAGTTAGTTAAAACACGAGAACGGTAAAATTTGACTCTTCGGCGTATGCTTTTACAAATTCGACCTTTGAGCAAACGAAGAGAAGCTGGAACAAGATAATGGTTAAACGCCACTATGAATCACTACATGCCTACGCAAATGCGATATCTCTGCAAAGGAAGCGTAACACTCGGAACACAAGAACGGTTTAGTTGCACTGTGAATCAACGTGTGGTTCAGTAAATTCGACTTATCTGCAAACGACGAAGAGCATTCGGAACACGAGAATGGTTTCACCTTACTGTGAGTCAACATATGCCTCCCTAATTGCATCTTTCGTGTAAATGAAGCATTACAAATTGTACACGGGAATGGTTTAACTCTACTGTGAGTCAGTAAATGTACATTTAAATTCGATTTCTGTGAGCAGGAAAATTTGCATTTAGAACATGAGAATGGTTTGACTCCACTGTGGGTCATCAGATGAACCCTAAGAGATGACATTCTCGAAAAGGAATAGTTACAATCAGAACATGAATACAGTTTAGCTGCCTTGTGAATCAGCATGTGATATCGTAAACTCGACTTATCTGCAAACGTTAAATCACATTCGGAACATGAGAATGGTTTAAATCCACTGTGAATCAACATATGCCTCTGTAAATACCGTTTATGTGTGAATGAAGAGTTGCAGTCGGTACACGAGAAGGGTTTAACTCCACTATGAATCACCAAATGCATATTTAAATCTGAATTCCGTGAGCAGGAATAGTTACATTTGGAACATGAAAACGGCTTAACTTCACTGTGGATAAACATGTGTCTTCGTAAACTCGACTTCTCTGTGAACGAAGAACTACAATTGACACACGAGAACGGTTTGAGTCCACTGTGAGTCAATATGTGCCTTCGTAAAGTATACTTGTCTGCGAACGCAGCGTTGCAATTGGAGCACAAGAAAGGTTTTAATCCACTGTGAGTCAGTAAATGTACCTTTAAATTAGACTTCTGTGAGCAGGAATAGTTACAATGGGAACATGAAAACGGTTTATCTCCACTGTGAGTCATAAAATGTTGCTTTAAAGATGACTTTCGTGAACATGAATAGTTACAATCAGAACATGAAAATGGTTTAATAACACTGTGAATCACCATGTGATTTTGTAAATTAGACTTTTTTGCAAACGCAGAGTCGCATTTGGAACACGAGAACGGTTTAACTCTACTGTGAGTCAACAACATGTGCCTTCGCAAAGGATACTTTTCTGCGAACGAAGATGTGCATTTGGGACATGAAAAGGGTTTAACTCCGCTATGACGCAACTTGTGCCTTTGTAAACTCGAATTTTCTGCAAACGAAGAGTTACAGTTGGCGCACGAGAAGGGTTTTAGTCCACTGTGAGTCAGAATATGTACCTTTAAATGTGAATTCTGTGAGCAGGAATAGTTACATTTGGAACATGAGAATTGTTTAACTTCACTGTGAGTCCGCAAATGCACCTTCAAATTTGACTTCTGTGAGCAGGAATAGCTGCATTTAGAACATGAAAATGGTTTTACTCCACTATGCGTTAGCATGTGTCTATTTAATAGAGACAATTTAGCAAAAACTTCATTGCAGTCAGAACAGGAGAAAAAGTTTTCATTACTCTGAGTAGGTGGGTGATTAATTACATGAGTATTCTGCGATCTTGAATAATTGGACGAGGTCTTGATAAAGGGTGTTGAATAAACCAGAAAATTCTCCACGATACTCTCGGATGAATAACTTTCAGGTATGCCATTTATGTTGCAATCATCAGAGTGTTGAGTTCCTGAAATAAAGAAATAATATTCACAATGTCTCTTGAAGGCAAGAATTTATTTTTATTTATTTATTAACATGATGATATAGAATAATACAAACTTTGTTATTATTATTAATTAATTAATTAATATATTTGGACGATTTATATAGCGCCGTTTTTGTGAAAAATCACCTCAAGGGCGCTGAAATATTACTATTATTTTACTTAAATTAAATTAAATAGTATTATTTTAGTAAATTGCCCATCCCACTAGGCATAAGCCTGTGTTGAGATGGCAATTTGCAAAAGTGTTTTTTTAGCTACATAGTAACATGTTAATATCGAAAATATAGTACATACATAATAAAAATTAAAATAATATGCGTAAATGAAAAATTTGAAGATATAGAATCTACATATTAAGGACTAAATTAAACTTGGTTTTTAAGGTGAGTAATGATATTGCATTTAAAGAAGCTTTTGGTTTGTATGTTTCTGATGGTGCTGGGCAGAGAATCGAATTGCTTAGTGGCGTTGTACTTAAAACTTTTTTGTCCGTAAGCGGTTTTTTAATAATAGATGCTACATATTCCTTATAGCTCTATTTTGAAATTTTTTTAATAGTAAATACCGCACAAGAGTCCCAACTGCTCCCAACCAACTGAACCAGTGAGACTATGGCATCCCCAATTGGGGTATGTTGTGAGGCTGAAGGAAGTAGGGAGGGAAGGTTATGGGGAAGAGGAAGGTTAAAAAGTACCTGGCTATTCAGATCTGGTCACCAAACACGGCTAAAGCCATTTAAAGCAACGTTTCAATTCTGAATGGTGGTCTTTCACCAGGGCGATACTTTGTGTATCTACCACTCTGAAACGTGCCGCAAATATCCTTTTGCGGTTTTATATTAATTGAATGTGTTCATAAGTTTTTTGCGCACGCCGGGTTTGAACCCGCGACCTTTGGATTCTGATACCTGATATTTGTCTCTTGGTAAAAACGCAGATGGGAGTGGATCAAAGAATAATTTGTGGCGCGGAGTAAAGATGCTGAGAAGTACCGTTAGAATAAATAGAGTGCTAGAGTTATTGGG